>BSBK01008538.1:237500-457500 GCA_027943335.1 Chamaecyparis obtusa
ACAGAGAAGGCCAAAACCTCCTAAATCGGAATATGGCAGCATTCGAAGAGAAAATCTCTGTAGTTTCATAAATTTTATCTACAAGATCTGAATCTAACTGAATCTCAATAGGCTTACTCACAGTCACAGGGGAAACCACCCAAGGCCTCAAAGTCCCTAAAGAAAAAATAGGAGCACTCCCACGGAGGCCAGCCTCAAAGGCAGCAACATCAGCATAAGAGCCAAGGGCAGCACAGGAACCACCTGTCAGAACCCTACCAACAACAGAGGCATTACCCTTACCGCCCAAAGCAAAGGCCTTCTGAGAATCATAGACTCCAGTCGCAGTAGAGCCACCAGCGAAAACCCCAGCAGATCGGTCAAGGGCATCCGCAGAGACCTGGGCGGTAGCATTGGTCGTTTGAAATTCTGGAGAGCGGGAAAGCATGGAGAGGAGAGAAGTCAACCCATCCACCTACGCCGTGGATGAGATGCCAATAGATTCCCCTACAAAACAGCCATGGACCCCTGCAAAACAGGCGGGAGCATGCCAGTTTGAACGGGAGGAGCGGGAGCAGCAACGTGCGTCGACATTTCTGCCAATTTTAGATTAGATAAATAAAAGTGTTATTAAATAGTAAATTGACATTTATATTTTTTATTATTTTTATTTATATTAAATATATTATTAATATATTTATATATTAGGTCTAGGGTTGAGGTTCCATTTGGTTTACTGGTAGGGTTAGCATTATATTTTGTATTGAGATAAGGTTCAAAGTGATTTTGTGTTAGGGTTCATATTTTATTTGATTAAGCTTAGGGTCAAGGTTAAATTTGATTTATTGTTTAGTTAGGTTTATGATTATGGTTTAGCTTGGTTTAGTATTAAGTTTATGGTGGATTCTAGTTTTTGGTCATGATTAAAGTTTAAGTTGTTTTAAAATATTTAATTAGGATTAGAGTTAGAGTTATAATTAAATTTATTTTAAGGTTAGGTTTCAATTTAATTTAGTGTTAGATTTAACTATCAATTTTGTTGGGTAAAATTCAATTTATTTAGGGTAATATTATGATTTGAAATATTAATATTTACCGTTAGAGTTAAGTCTCAATTTAGCTGGGTAAGTCTCAATTTAGGGTGATGTTGTGATTTGAAACATTAATTCAAAAACTATTACATAATTAAATTTGAAAAAATAATTAAAATAATTATATATAATAGATTATGAATTAATATTTTCAAAAATTTCATGATCCCTTTCTTTAATGATGGACTTATATTAAATGTATACTCAAGATTGAATTGTTTCTCTCTAAAATTTATTGTTCATGGTAATCCTATTACTTTCAAAGAACTCATTAAATATGATTAATAATACAAATAAAAAATTATTATTGTATAATAAAGAGAATATAGAAACATCTTATTGTAAATTAGAAAAATAAGAGGTATCTATTTTTCTTTATATTTTTCTATTATTCTTTTTAGAGTAATATGTTTCTAATTAATAATTATTAAATATGAAAAATACAATTTACTTATAATCTAATAATTAAATCTTAGGAGTATATATTATTAAATCTACTTATATATATACTTTTGTGATTGTTTGTGAAAATTCAAAAAACCAAATCCGGAAAAGAAAATTCGAGAAAGAAAATTCAAAAAATCAAAATGATATTTGGCATTAATTATTTTAATTTCACCTTTTTAAAAAATCATGCATAATTGATGACAAATCTTTTTTATGTACACGACATATTCTCAGCACATTCCCGTGCTAGTATTGTAGCTTGTGCTACGACTGTATAGGTACTTATCTCGACGTAATAATATTAAAATATGTATTCTAGTAAGTTCAAGGACAGAGGATGCAAGGGTATGGATAGGGGACTATGGGCCTAGATTTTGGGGATGACAACAAGATGGTGGTAGGTGGGGGTCTAGAGGCAATACCCCTTGCAAGGCCCATGAGCAATGCCTCTAGTGCATTCATTGTTGTGATACAACATGAGGTCAAGGGGCGAAGCCCTCATCAATCCCACCGAAATTAAGGGAAACTGTACAAACCTTCATGACACAAATTATTTTCCCAATTTTATCATTATATTTTGTACAACACCAAGTCCTTTCTATTGCTCTTATTGTTCATAATGCTTGCACTCAATTGATAAAGCCTTAGCTAATGTGCTTTCTCTTTTCTATTGCTCTCATTTTTTTTGTCATAATGTTCTCACTTTTGCAACTTGTTACAACTTGTATTTTTGCTTAATGATGTTGAAACTTAAAATTGATTTGTAGTGAGGCTAGGATTTGTGTTTATTGCTTTTTTTAATGCTTAGGTTGTAGAAATCATTAGGGTTAAGGTTGGTGGCTTAAATAATTGAAAATGCTTAATTTTCTTTAAAAAGATTATTGTGTTTAGATTTTTCATGCACAAGGTGGTTGGGAGTTTCTAATGCATATGAAAGATATTGACATATCCTTTGAGAGTTCATATTACGTCTTTACAATTCCCTAAAGTCTCCAAATTAGGGAGATTTCCTAGTATTGATTAACAAATTGTTCTTTTCCAAATTATTTTTAAATTAAGACTCTATAACCCACAACAATACCAAATTCATCAAACAACAGTTGGATAAACTAACATATAGTTTCCATCTGAATTTTGAAATGAAGGTACAATTACCCCTTAAGATAAATTTTTAATTTTTGATTTTTCTTAAAAAAAAATAAAAGTAAAATTAGAATATACTTTTGACCTGAAAATTGGAAAGGACCAAACATTTCTTCATCACTATGAGACAAACCAGGAAGAGGAGAACAACAAAATATCCTTTAAAAATCACTTCAAAGAATGAAAACTACTCCACACAAGGTGTTTATTCAAAGATAAACAACAACTTTTAGATATCGCTCATAAATCTCAAAGATAAATCAAATTCGTGAGAGAAAGAAAAGTTGCTCACATGAATATCAATACCACAAAGAACCCAATATTCATTGCATAAAATCACAGTTCCATAGCATATGAGTACCAAATCATGACATACAAAGATATATAAACTCAGAAATTTGTTCTAAAAAGCCATATGAAATTTGACCTTCAAAAAGATGATTGAGATTCAGTCGTGTCTCAAAGTAAAGGGGACCAAAAATTTTCCTTTCCAACGTCTAGAATGTACATATTTAACCCTTTACAGAGCATAATTGTCCATCAGTTAAAAAAAACTAATTCTTTTAAAGAATCATTTCTAAAACATAATTAAAGTTCAATAACAGCTATAAAATAAGGCCTCCAATAGACAAGTGGAAATAGAAAATCTCCCAAACAAGGATGAAAGTGTCATGGTGCAGTGTTTGAGCTTTCTAGTTGAGTTAAATGTTGCTTCACCTGCTGATCTTTGTACTTTTGCAGAGCCTTAAGGATGTCTAGGATGTCTTTATTGGGAATGATTATATTTTGATTTTGTAATGCCCAGATAGACTTTCATCTCTTGATTTGTTTAGCTTTCACGATGGATCCCTTTGTGATGATTAACAAACCAAATTAGTGAAGCATCGATCCTAGCCAATTCATCATGCTTCTCATCACCAAAATCTTTTGGGGCAGCCCACGCATCTATGTTGCTCTGAAATTATGACTTTAGTTCATCATCTGTGGCATAACCAGAATTGTCTTTTCTTCTCAACTAGCAACCAATGTCCTTGAATTCTTGAATTACTTGCCCAATCATTTTAATTAGCCTTCTTAAGAAGCTTTTTTGTTCCAGTATATTATTTTGCAGACACTCACATTTCCAAGCCAAACTCTAAACCCATGTGACACAAGGAGCGTTATTTGAAGGAACTATGCCAATAGTCACAGCTAAATTGATACCCATTTCGATGATTTCCTACAATGGCTTCATACTTTCCTTGTGAGCATACCTCTCCATTTTTTAAACACTAATTTTAGAGGACACATTGTTTCTAGCGACTACAAATTCACTATATGATCAGCTCAAATTATCAATAAATGGAAGACCTATAATTTTCATATTTCTCATCCATTCTTGTGCAACCTGACCAAAATAAATGTCAATGTGCAATTTAGTCATCAATTCTCTATTTACATTAGAATGTGGGTCTTGTGTAGTCTCCAAGGAACTAGAGACTTTTGATGCTAATGGAATCAATAAAGATCTCAAGCATTCTGATAATGCTTCCATCATGGTCTTTAAGCTTTCTTTCTCATGCTTTCTCTTCTCTACTCTCTCCATTATCCTAGTGGTTGAAACTTGGAAATAGTGTAAGTCTGCATTTGTGATGGGAGGCCCATGTCAATGTAGTTTATATTACAGTTAGCTACATTAGCCTAACTGAGCTCTTTTTAATATATTGGGTGAGTAATCTCTAGTAACAAATGGCTGGAATTGTCATCTTCCACAAAATGAGAAGTAGTTTCAAGCTTCTTGCTCTTAGGAACAAGGGTTGACTGCAATAGTTGAGAAATGAAATCCATAGTTAGTTGTATAAGAGGTTCAAATTTCCTTTTGTCGAGCAATGATGTTTCAAGCCATGAGGGAGGGACAAGGTCTGAAAAGTGTTTTTCTTGGTATAAGGACTAAGGAAAAGAGTCCTTTTGATAGGGGGAGTTTTATCAATATTTTGTAATGAAAAAGGAAAAGGAGACTTAGGATTACCACTCATTGTATATTGTCAATTTGTATCCCAAGAAATCCCTTTGTCCTTATCATCATCTATTAAAGATTGTCCTTCTACCCCATTTTCTCCTTCCTTATTTCCTCCTTGTTCGTTACCCGATCCCTCTATTCCTATTTTTGGCACAAAGCCATCTACACAAGTCTTCTTAGGGCTTGGGTTTTTCTTAGGAGTTTCTCCATCCCCACCTCAACTTAGGTTAATTAAAGGTGATGTTTGAGAAGGTGTGATTGCATGATATGGGTTGGGACTGCTTGAGCTACCATGTTCTATCAATTTCTTCTTATTTGTAGGTACATACCTTTGATTGTTCCCCTTCTTTTCAACCCACATTTGAGTTATAATGATTGCAATTGTATTTCTATCAAGGTCATCTTCTTCTATTTGACTCTAATTGATGGGGTCCAATGGTTGTGCTTGCACCTCAAATACATATGTAGGATCCATCATATCAAACCCATCATCTATAATATTGTTAACATCCAACTAGAGATGGTAACCAATTTTTTTCAAGGTCACTCTAGACCAATCCTCTTCTTCTAAGCTTCAAATTATTTGAACAATCTTCCCAATATTCCTCAAGTTATGGGACATGATAGTATGGCGACCCTAGAAACTAATTATCTCTGAAAAAAATATTGGAATCAAATTTCAATCTTAAGACATCACAAGAATCCATTATATATTTCTTAGGCACCTTCATAATATTCAAAGTATTTGACTAGGATATGAAATAATACATTCCCAAATTGATAGTGAAATGGATACCTATCTTCTTCTTCTTCGCATTGAACCTTTTATTTACTTCACATATTTGCCTACACAAATCGATTATGATGACTTTATCATTGGCATACATGGGAAATCTCACCATTGAAACCACCTACGATAAGGTAAGTAAATGTAGGGAATTGTAAGAAGTGGCTACCACATATTTTATTTAACACAACTGCCTCAAGAAAAAATATCCTTTCTAGGAACCCTTACATATCATTCACCAAGCACATGGTAATCACATCAAATTTTTACTCTTTTGAAATTAGCATAGCTCTCCTACAACTGCAAACTAGGGTAAAAATCATAAATTTGAATATCATCCTCAAAATCTTAAACAAAATCCAATTCAAGCTAGTGTTGGGTACATGTTAGGGAATATAATAAGTATGAAGACATGTGTAGAAAATCTTGTTCAATGGGAATCGAGTGATCATAGTATGCAATTTATTACTAATTAGACTATTGTAGTCTAGGTATAAAGTTCCTAGATATATCACTTGAACAAAGAAGAACATACATTCATCAAGTTTAAATGCATCTTCATCTCCCCTGAGTCTATGCAATCAAACAATTTATGTCTGTAATTTCTTGTTTTAAAAAATATTTGTGAATTGTCTAAGGTAACTTAGATTGTCCCTTCCTTGGAGGCGCAAACCATTTTTTCACAATCACTCTTGTGTACACCCCTTTCTTATTATTGAACTCACATTGAGATAATACGAAGTCTTAATGTGCATATTTTTCTCTCTTCAGAAGCCAAAAGAAACTTTTAATGGTGGCACAATGAGGGGTTACAAGGACTTAGTTATCTTGTGTCTTAATTTCTCTTGTGTTCATGTCAAATCTATGGATGCATTCTTGTACTATCATTAATTGTAAGCACCTTATAAGTGTGTACAATTTCATAACTATTTAACACCCGCCTTAGTGTGTTTCCATAATTGAACTTCATGTGGCGCTTAATGAACACCTAAATTCAAATATGAGTCTTATGTTAATTAAAATTCACCAAAAGTCAATGTGAGCCCTTATTTATAGGTATGCTCATTTATTATTTCTCCAATTCAATCATTTATTTATTCATGTAGGCTTTATTTTACTATTTGTGGCTTTTGTAGTTCTTCCCAACCACATAGTCAGTTGTACCTTTGAATATGGTGTCCCCTCTTTATGTGGGACTTATGATTCTGGTTTCCTACCTAATTGGTGGAAAGAAGATGTCCAAGGCATTCTCTTCCTTGATGTTTTTCCTGAAAATTGAATCAGGGGCATGTTTTATCGATTTAGTGGGATTTCTAAATTCGTGTCAGCTTCCTTTGAGTTTTGAGATCCAAACTATTGTGAAAGGTATAAAAGAAACATATCTCTCCTCATTTAGACATCCATAATCAAGATTTTGAAGAGCTCTCCTACAATTTTCATTGAACATTCTCAAGAAAGATCTCAAGAATTCTGATGTTTTTCAAGGAAATATTCTCCATGGATCAATCTTTTTTCCCTCATTAAAGGCCAAGAAAATGAGTCTATCATTACGGAAGAATATCACAAAATAAGAATCCACCTACACTCATTCAAATATTCAAGTATTAAACCTCTCTCTCTCTCTCTCTCTCTCTCTCTCTAAGCTTTGTGGAAAATTAAAACATCCATTACGCAAGGTTTTGTCTTTCATGATTTCCTTTTGGATTTTTTTGTGAAGTCAAAGCTATTGCATCAACACGCTTCATTATATTCAAAGAAGCATTTGCATTACCAAGGTATGATAAACTTCATTTTTTAGATCTAGCCTCTATTATATGATATCACGCTTTCATTTATTTCATTTCATTTTAAGGTTGATTCTAAAATAGGGTTTGATTGAGGCAAACCCTTGTACATAATATTATTCATATTTTTCTATGTGTAGCTATAGGTGGAAAATGCATCATTTCAAATCTAGAATGTATAGGATCTAACATATAGTATGTAACTAAGTTTAGCCAAAAGTGATGGGACCAGGATGCCTCATTGACCCCCTTCCCATGAATAGGATTCGGGTTGGAAACCTCTTCCTTACAAATTAGCCTCAAATTGAGATCACGGGTTAGTAGGGTTGTCTAGTCTATGTTTCTAGTACCTGTACATGACTATCTATTTTTTGTCAAATTGTGTATTTAGAAACTTGTTAATCTTTCCTATTTTTTCATCTATCCAATCATATTCCTCTAAAATCAACACATCTAATCATTGTCATGAAGGATTATTTGTCATGTCCCCTTTTCAAATAATTAAAAATAATAACTTTGCTAAGGCTGGCAGGCTCAAAAAGTGAAGTTTCAGGAAAAGGGGCTAATCTTTGGAAACCAATGGATTAATAAATAAAAATTATTATTAAAATATGTATTATTTACCCCTCTTGGTTGTGATTTAGGGTTATGCCCTCTTTTAAAGGGGTTTGGAGGCATTTCGGGCTCATTCTAGAACTTGATTTTTGCTCATTGCTTTGTTGTTCTTCAGAGGTTGCCAAACCTGTGGAGAAGGAGACCCAAGGATGGGAGTTTGTAGGTTTCTAGGAAGGCTAAGGATGGGATTTTGAGGCCATTCCATGTGCAAGCTCATGCAGAGTTTGCCTTTGTGCTGAACAATGCAAATTTGTGAGTTTTCAGGTGTGTTTCTTGTAAGAGTTTGATGTTTCCAGTTGAGTATTTCATATCAGTTTGGTTTGCTGCTATATTTTAGACATTTTGATGTTAAAATAGAGCTAAATATATGTATTGGGTCTTGGTTATACTTCTATGATAGATTATTAGTGTCTTGTGGTGTTTCTGGGCTATTTTGTGTTATTTTCGGGAGCCCGATGAGCATTGTTTTTGTCCTACATTTGGGAGCTCTTGTGTAAACTCTATACAGATCTGGAAATGTTATTTTTTAGGATATTATGCTGGTGAAATTTTTGTAAAAATTTCTACTTTCAGATTTATCAATAATATGTGAAGCTGTGAGGTTTTTGGCACTATTTCGGGCATACCCGATTTGGGTTTTATTGAGAAATTGGTTGATCTTTTGAAATATTGGTTGTTTGATTTTAAAATCTAATCAGAGGCTTTAAATATCATATAAAATTAGAAAGGAGATATTTCAGTGGTATCAGAGCTATGATCTTGCCAGCCTGAGGGTTTGTAGAAGTTTGTATGCAACTAAGTGAAAGAGAAAAGAGATATTTGCAGCGAGAAAAGAATAAAGAAATTTTGATCAAACCTCCAGTTGAAAATAAAAGTACAAAATCCAAGGAAGGAAAAAGTATGGCTGACCCAGATGAGATGGCAAAGAAATCCTTTCAGGACATCCAAAATACTCAAAAGCAAACAGTGGATAGTTTGGCAGAAACTAGAGAGGCTTTGCGGATATTGACAGAAAAACTGCAAGGAGTTGTATCTACTAATGAGAAAGGGAGCACTTCAGAGGAGCCAAGAAATCTGAAACCCACACCCTCTAAATCAACAAAAACTATTTTCTTGCCTGCAGATGAGCCACCAGTACCAAATCCAGCCCTTAGTCCTATGGAAGAGGTTACAGGTAACTTGATTGCATTAAGAGCTACTTATAATGGCTTAGATGATGACTTTCGCAGTTTAGTTCCTTTTAGAGAATATGTGGATATGATGAACACTTTGATGCCCAAGAAAGAGTACAGGAGGGAGCATGACATAAGTGGAAGAGAGCTCAAAAATAAAATAAGCAAGTTTACAACACCTACTTTTGATGGAACAAATAAAATTTTAGCTAGAGCATGGCTACAAAAATTACAGACCTTCTTCACACTTAACCCCATGAAGGAGAGTGATGTCAATCAATTCACAAGTCTACACTTGGAAGATGCAGCCTATGATTGGTGGTATCATGGAATGACTACTCAAGGTCATGATCAGGTAACTACATTTGATGATTTCAGTCAAAGAGTGATAGATAGATTTGATCTCAAGGATGATGAAGAGTATTTTAAAGAATTATCAAAGTTGAAGCAAACCAAATCAGTTAATGAGTATATAGAAGAGTTTCAAAAGGTGGCTGTTATGGTACCTGATATGAGTGAAAAGAGGATTGTTTATCTTTTTCTTGATGGTTTGGAAGATTCTGTTAAGGGTTTGGTTAAGGCTTTCTCACCCTCAACCTTACAGGAAGCTATCAAAAGAAGCTTGCAACTTGAAACTTGTGTGTCTATGAAACCAATCACTAATCAAAAACCCCCAAATCTTTGGCAACATAAGGGGAATTTTCAGAAAAAGACTTTTCCAGCACCACCACCAAAGAATGTGATAAATGTAGCAAAAAAGAAGGTAGATGAAGAGACTAGGGGTGAATTACGAAGGAAAAAGCTTTGTTTCACTTGTAGAGAACCATGGGTTCCAGGACACAGATGTTTGGGGAAAGGTCAAGTGCACTATATTGAAGTTGCTTCAAAATCTGATTCAGATGAGCATGAGGAATTTCATGACACTATGGAGGAGGAAGAAGAAGAGAAAGAAAAAGAAATCAGCAAGGATGGTACTTTAGCAGCATTATCAGGAGTCCCAAGATACCATCCCTTTCAAATTCAAGGGGTACTAGCAGGGCAAAGGTTGACAGTTCTTCTTAATAGTGGGGCAACTCAGAATTTTATTGATGAGGAATTTGTCATGAAAAGAGGGCTTAAAGCAGAAGATTTTGAGGGATTCAATGTTACTGTAGCTGATGGATTCACTATGCCTTGCACATGGGTGGTGAAACAACTCAAGATGACCTTAGGAGATTATGAGTTATGTGATGACTTCTATGTTTTTGGCATTGGGGAGACAGATCTTGTATTGGGTGTTCAATGGTTGCACTCTATTGGAGGCTATTACATGAACCATCAAACTATGGAGTTTAAATTTCATTCCAATGGGAAAGAAGTTTTATTGAGAAGCTTATCGAATGGAGCACCTAAGGTGGTCATTGCAAAGAGGATGGAGAGGACTTTTCAAAGAGGACAAGTAGCATGGGCAGCAAGAGTCATAATCCATCCAACAAGCTCTCCAAAGAATCAAGGTCATTTCCATTTTGAAATTCAAAATATTCTTGATAAGCATAGTATAGTTTTCAATGATTTGCCTCCAGGATTACCACCAAATAGAGGTTTTGAGCATGTTATAGAGTTAGAAAAGGGTGCCAAACCAGTTATAACAACTCCATACCACCATCCAAGAGGTTATAAGGAAGAAATAGAAAAAACTATTAAGGAACTCCTGGACATGGGATTCATAAGGCCTAGCTCTAGTCCATTTGCATCGTTTGTGGTACTTGTCAAGAAAAAGGATGGTACAATGAGAATGTGTATAGACTACAGGGCTCTAAACAAGAAGACCATAAAAAATAGGTATCCCATACCACGCATAGATGAACTCATTGATGAGTTACATGGTGTTGTATACTTCTCCAAAATTGACTTAAGATCAGGGTACCATCAAATCCACATGAGGAGGGAAGATATGGAAAAGACTACTTTTAGATGTCACTATGGGCACTTTGAATTTCTTGTTATGCCATTTAGCCTCACTAATGCACCAGCAACATTCCAATCTTGTATGAATAAGGTATTCAGCAAGCATCTTTGAAAATTTATTTTGGTATTTTTTGATGATATCTTGATTTATAGTAAAACATGGGAAGAGCATCTAAAGCACATAGACACTATTTTGAGAATCTTGGAGCAGCAATCCTTCTATGCTAAGCTATCTAAATGTGAGTTTGGTTTGATAGAGATCCTATATTTGGGACATATTATAAGTTCTAAAGGAGTACAGGTTGATCAACAAAAAATTCAGGCAATTTTGGATTGGCCTCCACCCACTAATCTTACACAGTTGAGAGGTTTCTTCGGGTTGTGTAGCTACTATAAGAGATTTTTCAAGGGATTTTCTCAGCTTGCTGCCCCCTTGACTGATTTGACAAAGGAAGGAGCTTTTATTTGGACAGAAGAGGCACAAAAAACATTTGATAAGCTTAAGGAGGTAATGAGTTCATGCCCTGTGCTTGCAATTCTAGATTTCTCTTTACCTTTTGTTGTTGAATGTGATGCTTCTAGAGAAGGTATAGGGGCTGTCCTAACTCAAAGGGGACATCCAATAGAATTTGAGAGTATAAAATTAAATCAATCAGAGAAAGGTTACTCCATCTATGATAAGGAAATGTTGGAAATCATGCATGCATTTCATAAGTTTAGACAATATTTGGTATGTGAGAGATTCATTGTAAAGACATACCATAATAGCCTCAGGTTCTTCTTGAACCAAAGGGATTTGAATGATCATCAACAAAAATGGGTAAGAAAATTGCAAGTGTATGATTTTGATATTGAATACATGAAAGGAAAGAATAATGTGGTTGTTGATGCTCTCTCAAGAAAGCCCACTTTGTGTTCCTTAACATCTATCTCTACTGATTGGAAAGTCTCCATACTTTCAGAGTATGCTAAATATTCGTTTGCCACCAAGATTTTGGATAAGTTAGTGGATGATAATAGGTACAAGGTTGTTGATGAATTGATTTATTACAAGACTAGGATCTTCTTAGTGCCAAGATCAAAAACTAAGGAGAGGATATTAAGGGCCTTTCATGACACACCTTTGGCTGGTCATCAAGGATACTTCAAGACATACAGACAACTTCAAGAGTGGTTTGCATGGAAGGGTATGAAGGAGGATGTCCTTAAACACATTAAGGAATGTATGGTATGCCAACAAAACAAGAGTGAGCAAATTTTTCCTGCAAGGTTGTTGCAGTCACTTCCTATTCCTGAACAAAAATGGGAAAGTATTTCCATGGACTTCATCACTGGGTTGCCAAAGGTTCAAGGTAAGGATTGCATATATGTGGTGGTAGATAGACTAACTAAGTATGCACATTTCTTTCCCATCACATCTGATTTCAAGGCATCACAAGTGGCAGAATTGTTCTTCAAGGAAATTTTTAGGTTACATGGCTTGCTTAGAAACATTGTCAGTGACCAGGATAGTAGATTCCTCAGCTCTTTTTGGAAGGAGATCTTTCATTTGGTAGGAACTAAACTCACTCCCAGTACTAGCTATCACCCTCAAACAGATGGAAAAATAGAGATAGTTAATAAATGGATAGAGGGATATTTGAGGAACTATGTTTCAAATCAACAACATGCTTGGGTGAAATGGTTGCACCTAGGGGAGTATTGTTACAATACATCTCATCACATGTGTATTGGTATGCCTCCTTTTCATGCTCTTTATGGTTATGATGTTCTTTCCTTTGTTGATCTAGTACTTTTAGATAGCAGAGTACCTACAACAAGTGATTTCATTAAGCAAAGCCAAGACATAATAAGGTCCCTCAAGGATAATCTACAACATGCACAGAACCAACAGAAGTTGTATGCTGATAGGAAAAGGACTGAAAGATCTTTTGAGATGGGAGATTTGGTATTTGTCAGGTTGCAACCATATAAGCAAATTACCTTGAAGAGGAGTGGGGAAGAGAAGCTCAAGCCAAGGTTCTATGGTCCTTATAAGATCATTAGGAAGGTAGGAGAGGTAGCTTATGAATTGGAGCTCCCACCAAACAACAAAATACATAATGTTTTCCATGTCTCTTGCTTGAAGAAGGTTCTAGGCCAGAAAACCATAGTATCTATAGAATTACCACCTTTTGATGATGAAGGGAAATTAGTTTTGATACCATAATAGGTTTTGGATACAAGAGAGAAAAGATTGAGAAATAGGAGTATCACAGAGCATTTGGTCAAATGGAAAGGATTTTCATTGGAGGATGCAACTTGGGAAGGAGCACATATTCTTGAGCATCCCAACCTTCATTTCTTGAGGACAAGCAATATTTGGGAGGGAGGACTTGTCATGTCCCCTTTTCAAATAATTAAAAATAATAACTTTGCTAAGGCTGGCAGGCTCAAAAAGTGAAGTTTTGGGAAATGGGGCTAATCTTTGGAAACCAATGGATTAATAAATAAAAATTATTATTAAAATATGTATTATTTACCCCTCTTGGTCGTGAGTTAGGGTTATGCCCTCTTTTAAAGGGGTTTGGAGGCATTTTGGGCTCATTCTAGAACTTGATTTTTGCTCATTGCTTTGTTGTTCTTCAGAGGCTACCAAACCTGTGGAGAAGGAGATCCAAGGATGGGAGTTTTTAGGTTTCTAGGAAGGCTAAGGATGGGATTTTGAGGCCATTCCATGTGCAAGCTCATGCAGAGTTTGCCTTTGTGCTGAACAGTGCAAATTTGTGAGTTTTCGGGTGTGTTTCTTGTAAGAGTTTGATGTTTTCAGTTGAGTATTTTGTATCAGTTTGGTATGCTGCTGTATTGCAGATATTTTGATGTTAAAATAGAGCTGAATATATATATATATATATATATATATATATATATATATATATATATATATATATATATATATATATATATATATATATATATATATATATATATATATATATATATATATATATATATATATATATATATATATATATATATTGGGTCATGGTTATACTTCTATGATAGATTATTAGTGTCTTGTGGTGTTTTCGGGCTATTTTGTGTTGTTTTTGGGAGCCCAATGAGCATTGTTTTTGTCCTCCGTTTGGGAGCTCTTGTGTAAACTCTATACAGATCTGGAAATGTCATTTTGTAGGCCGTTATGCTGATGAAATTTTTATAAAAATGTCTACTTTCAGATTTATCAATAATATGTGAAGCTGTGACGTTTTTGACACTATTTCGGGCATACCCGATTTGGGTTTTATTGAGAAATTGGTTGATCTTTTGAAATATTGGTTTTTTGATTTTAAAATCTGATTAGAGGCTTTAAATATCATATAAAATCAGAAAGGGGACATTTCATTATTACACTCATTCAACACTTCAGTCCACTTAAGCCTTGTGGGTCATCTTACTTCCAATTGTGCACTAGGAAATAGGATCAATCCTCCCCCTTACATCCCATTTCTTAATGTTAATTTTGATGAAGCCGACGCATGAAATTTCCATTTTTATTTTTTGTCTAGATCTCATATATTGCATCCTTACATCTACTTTGGTAGTTTTTATTTTCATCATGGAATTTACTATATTATATTGGTGTGTGATATCTCATGTTGTTACTTTTCTCAGGTTACTTTTGTTTATCAATCACATCAACTAGATAATACTATCTTGCATTTCATTGTGTTTTATTTATTTCATGGTATTCTTTCATATGGCATCATGATAATTTCAAATGTTCTTCCTTCTTATAAACTATTTTCCAATACTTTTATCCATATTTCATGTAATTTTCTCATAAGAATTTTAACAAAATTCATGGAATATGTTAATTACATAAGGGTCTTGGTTGAAAATGATGAACCTAAAGATAACATTGGCATAAATCACCTTAATCCTTCTCCTAATATTTCTATTAATCATGAGGATAGAGATCATGCTCCTAATAATCCCACATTAGTGAGACCTAGATCCTCTCCTCCTAAACCCACCATAATGGATAGACTTAAGAAAGTTCATTTATGCACTTCTTTAGATGATCTTAAACATTCCTCTTTTTATCAAGTTATTTTTCATAATCTTTATGTTAAACATTTTCTTCATGATTTATCTCCAAAAATAGCATTAAGTAGACATGAAGATCTTGATAAACCTTCTTCTACCCCACCTAAAGAAGATAAGAATAGTGATAGGAATCTTAATCTCCCTAATAAGAATCATTCCATTAATATTCCTCTTTACACTACACATTTCCAATAATCTCAAGATGAATATCCTTCTCCCTCTACATTTAAAGCTAATTACAATGTGGGTTATGACATTACTAGATTACAAGGTCTTGGTATTAATGAACAAGGTATTAAAATCCTTATAGATCCTCCTACACAAATCACTAGAAGTGGTCTAGGATTTATACATCAAGCCAACATCTTTCCTTACTCTTCCGCTCCTATGGATTCTTGTTCCTCACAAGCTAATCATCCTTGTTTAATAATTCTTTTACCAACATCATTTGTTGTTACACCTCCTTTTGATGATCATTTAACTTTGGTTGAGAGAATCATTTGGAGACTTAAATATGAAACTAAAATTCATGTTCCTTTTAGACATTTTCCAAAGAATCAAAGATCTCATAATGGTGATTTTCATTATCTTTTCTATCATAGCAATAGACATTCTCTTTCTAATTGTATTAAGGCTAGACAATTTCTTCATGATTTAGTAGATAGATCTCTTATTTTCTTACCAATGGATGATATAATTTTTCTTGATATAAAAAATATACCTTAGTACTCCTCTTTCCTATTATGTTGTTCTCCATCATGTGATCTTAGTAGCTTTACTCATTAAGGGTACTTTGTTATGCATGATGTTCATTAAGAGAAGCATAATAGGTTCTTTCTCTTTTTCTTCTACATGGGGGGAAATTGCTCTCTATCTTATTCCATTCTCCTTCACAAGGACCCATTATCTCCTTGTTGGTTAAATATTTTATATTATGTTTTCCTTCCATGCATGAACTTGTTTGTTAATGATATTTCTCTTTAGGAGATTGATATCCCTGTTTACAATCTCTTCCTTTCTTGGGAGAGTATCTCTCTTATAGTTGATTTTTCCACTAAGTAGGCATAATACATGACATCCTCTTTTAATTATTTTTCCTTTCATAGGACCTATTTTTCCTTTGTGTACTTGTATCTTTTATAATGGTACATTCTTTCTAGCATAAAATCCTTTGTTTCATGCAAAGAATTTTCATCTTTGTTAGACAATAATTTTCATGCTTCAAAGAGCATGTTTGTTATAAATTATATTTCACTTAGGGAGAACATGATGTTTATCCTTCTTTTTCAAAAGATCCATTATCACTTTGTTAATTGTATTAAATTTTAATGTGTTCTTCCTTTCATGGACTTATTTTTTTCTAAGATCTTTATCTTTTCTAGGATTGATATCTTTGTTTACAATTTCTTCCTTGCTTGGAAGTGTCTATCTATTCCAATTGATCACTAGCTTAGTATGAATAATTTTTTGTCTTTTCTCTTGCCTCTATGATTGGGGGGAAAGATGCTTTCTTTTCCTTTTCTTTCTATCTCTAAGGATCCACTTTCCTTAGTGAAGTGGTGGTTGTTTATCATGTTACATTCTTTTCTTATATGAAATTATTTGTTTTTATTTGGGATTATCTCTTATGTAAGAGATGCATATCCTTGATTTTAAAATCCTCCTTAGTTTAAAATACATTCATCATAAATAAGAAACCTTACTTAGGGGATTAAAAGTGTATCATCCTTAATCAATAATCTATTTTTCATCTAGTAATATGGGCCTAAAAAGGGTGCATTCATTTTCTCCTCTCATTTTTTGTCTCAAAGATTTTATCTATGTTTAATAAATTCTCTTAAATGTAGATGTCTTCTATCCAAGATCTCTTCCTTTCAAGGGTATCTTACCACTTGTTGATAATCTTTCACAATTATCTATTCCTTGTCTAATAATAGTCTCCCCTCTTTTCTAAGGTTATGGAATATATTGTCATTTTAAGGATATCTCCTTTTTGTTGGAAGTAGATATCCTTGTTCTCTTTCCTTATGATACCACAATATCCCTATGTCGCCATCATAAGGATGGGGGGCATACATGTTGTCATCTTCTACATAATGTGGCCTTATAGATCCCTAAGGAGACTATGCTTTCCTTGGGACTGATTATTTTCATTGATCCCTAAGGAGACTATTCTCCTTAGAAATGATTGTTTTCATTGTTCCTAAGGAAACTATTATTTCCTTAGGATTGATCCTTTTCATAAATCCCTAAGGAGACTATGCTTTCCTTAAGACTGATTGATTTTTCAGGATCCTTGTGGAGACTATGCTTTTTGTAGGACTGGTCCCCTTTTTACAAATTCCTTAAGGAGGAAATGTTATTTTAAGTTATTGTGAGTCACACACACTTCTTTGTTATTTTTTTATTCATGTCAAATATTTTGAGGTGATCAAATTTTATAGGGTGCATAGTAATGTGAGCTAAAGTGGTAGTATCTCTTGTTGTTATTTTTGGTGAGTTACTTCACTTAACAAAAATAAGATCCATGCTCTATAACATGATTCATAATGTTGGAACAATGGTATTTGAGAATTCAATTTTCCCTGGCAGTTTTTGGAAAATTATTTCATTTAGTGAGTGTAGATTCTAGAATAAATGGATATCACAACATGATTCACCATCTAGGTTTGCAATTACTTGTGGGAAAGTAGTTCTAGGAAAGGTACTAACATGTCCCTTTTTTAATTTTAAAAAATATTAGTAATTAATTTAGGCTCGCTAATTCTAATTTTACAGGGTACTAAAAAATAGGAAAATTTAAAAACCAAGGGCCCAATTTGAAAAGGTATATCAAGGAACCATGTATCTTCTTTCATAAAATCATTTTGGTTTCTTCCACTCTAGAATTTATTCTCAAAATAGTAGATCTAAGCATGAAAATCTTTAGCTATTTTCTAAGAAATAGGAGGATAAAAGCTATTTTGGTTCTCCTTTTCAAGAGGTCAAATAGAAATCTTCTTGTATATCCAATTCCATTTGATGCATTACATGGTGGATTAAATTGGATTTTTTTCATCATTTAATTAGGTTATGAATTTGTGTTTGCAAGAAAACCAAATTGGAATTTTGGAGTTAAAATTGTACCATCACTTTAGAATGTGTGACTATTTGATCATTATACTTCCAATGGAGATGCTCAAACCATTTGGAGTGACAATTTGTTTGTATACTTCATCTTACTAGGTGCCACCTCTAGAAATGATCAAATTATTATTATCATTAATGGATATTAAATCCAAATTGTAAGAGTTGGTCATTGTTAATTCAATATATCACTGTTATCATTTGATTGTGATTATGGCTTAAGCTAATGCACTGTTATCCACCATTGTATTGTAGGAGTTGGGAGTATAAAATCTATTAGTTGGAGGGTGCTAACAACAATTATTAATCATTTTCTATTTACCTCATTTTCCTCTACCATACATTTTGAGGTTAAAGTCAAGTTTTCACCATCCTAGCATTGCAGTGCACTATTGTAGAGGTTATTAAAATTGGTAGATAATCTTATAACATTATGTCATGTATATTAGACCTTGTATCACCAACTTAAGGAAAATTTTTATCATACATTGCTCCATCAAACACATATCAAAATCTCATCATCTTAGGGATAAAAGAAATTGTAGTTTCATGTGAGTATGACTATGTTTTGTAATTCTAGAATTCAACTAATTTTTACCATAAATTTAGACTATGTTTCTCTTGAAAATGATGTTGGTGAATTCTATATATATTTGGTTGTCCATGTAATCTTAGTTGTATTCTTTATAACCAAAATCATTGTTAGAATGAGTTATTGTTTTTTCATATATTTTATGTTCAATTACTCAAAAAATACAAACAAAAACATAAAATCTATACATTTTCTAATAAGATATTATAGTATGCTACTAAAAATTGATCATAATTTTCATGGCTACATCCCAAGATTAAAATTTATTAAGAATGCCAATGAAAAAATATATAATATACATTGGAAGAGGTGAAAACACATTAGCGTGAGAATTGAGAAAGCATGCATATAGCAAAAACATATTATTGCATGATATAAGCATGTGAATGTAGAAGTAAAAGATACTCATCAAGGAATGTGTAAAATCTTACCCCCAATGTATGTAAATCATTGAATGCATGCTAATGTTTGCTAGATTGATTATACAAATTACAATGATAAACGATAATTTAATCTTTTTCATGAGAAAATAATCATGATCTTAATTGTTAGGACTATAAAAGTTGTTGTTGTTATTAGCAAACAATCATTCCAACTAATCAATTAAACTTTTTCCTCTTCTTCAGTATTACCATTGCACAAGCAAAAATACTGCTTAGCTATGTCAAACCTTTCAGCTATCCATACCAAGAAAGAGAAATAAGCATTAATAGAGTTTTGAATTGGATATAAGATGATTTATGTTCTCTATTCTTATCTCTACTAAATTATTTAAGTGAATTTTAATGCTTCAATTGTGTAAATTTTATGATGGTCAAACTAAATGGCTAAAGAGTAAAAAATATATTTGTAATGACACTTTAAAATGACCATTTTTATCCTTAAAACAATAACGATAAACAATTAAATCACAAAACTGAGACCTAGACTAAATCTTAATGCACCTATTTTTCATCCATCCATAGACAATTGAATATTGTTATTTTAAAAGCTAGAAGTGTGAGAGTACTATTCATATTGTTACACTTGCAGATAATTTTCATGTTTATGTCACAAATTCTTATTCTATTTCTACTCCAACATCTCACTTTTATAATTATGTTCAGGTGAACTAGAGGCTGCTTGAGCCATCCAAGAATTTTTTTTTGGTAGTAGGTCGATGATGGGACAAAAGGGATAATGCTCAATGCATTCACAAGATACCCACATTACGATAAGTATAATTACAACTCCTTGTTATAGAAATTGATGAAGTTTTTTTTTCAGTTGAGTATCCGTCAACATTGTGAAGTCATCTGAAGAAATTGATGTTAAAACAAAGCATTAAATAGAATGTTTTGCCTCATAATTATCATTTGTTTGAAATTTAAATTGCATTAAAAAATAATCATCTAGTTAAAAAAAATAAAAGTATCTTGGATGTTAATGATCTTTGCTTAAAATCAAATAAATTTATGATGTCAAGTCGGGCAACCCTGAAACTGCATGTTTGTATACAAGGAGTGGGGTAATTAGTTTCTTAAAGCAGCAAAAGTTTTAGATGCTCAAGAACTTGGTCCCTCTCGAGTAAATCTCACCTACTATGCCTCCAATTGCATTTTGTTTAAGGGGATGGATCTTTCATCTAAAGAGGATGAACATCTACATTTTGAAACCTTATAGGTCTCTTTTTGAATTTTTTGGTTTTGTCATATTCTTTTACTTTTCAATTTTGGGATTTTTTTTTTTATCTTGTTTCACTTTGTGATAAAACCATGTGGAATCTCTTCCTCCTTTCCTCCCCTATTTCATTTTATCCAAACTTAGGATCATAAATTAATCATCATTTTTATTTCTTGATTTGAAAGTGTTGATTCAAACATTTATACTATTTTAATAAATTAATATTTATTCCTAGCTTAAGTTTACTTAGGCTAATTAATTTTTAATACGTTAAGTAGTTTTTAGTTTTTATTGTCATAGTTGCATCTATCTATCTATGCTCTTTGCATTTATATGCAAGACACATATGTACATTACTTTGTATCTCAATACCATTTTCATTTGTCTAGTGAAATATATCTCTATAGATTATGCTTACGAAAGATTGATCACCTCAACTTACAGAATTTGAATCCAAAATGACATTAATCTACCTTCTAAATCACTAAAAATAATTAAATTTTCTCTTTAAAATTTTGTTCATTGCTCTTGCAAGTGCTTATTGCTATTAGTTGTCTTTCCTTACATTATTATGCCAACCTCACTAGGTTACTTGATCTCCAACTTCATTAATATGTTGATGTATTAACTAACACTCACAAGTTTTTCATATTGTTATCTTCCTCAACTCAATATATTTCAATCTTGTCATGCAAAGACAAAAGTAGGGGAATATTTTCTTCTTCATAGTTAAAATTAAAGATTTCTACTTTTTTGGGTGCATATATTATAGATTTTTGGATTTCTTGCATGTGCATCTGGTTCAACAACTTCCATTACAACCCATACATAATAAACATATACATTTGATATAACACAATGAAGCTTTGAATGAAAGAAATTGAAAACATACATTGCAAATTATTGTTTTATCAAATCAATACACCACTTAATATTTCTTCTTGTTTTGTTTCTTTGATAAATAAGTTGGAATGTGGAGGGTGAAGAAGGTCCAACTTAATCAGCTTGAGAATTGGTATGTTGAAATTTAAATTATGCATCTTACTTAGGGCTTACACACATTGGCTTTTGAATTTGTAGGTAGCTAAACTATTCATCTATTAGATAAAGTATTAATTTAGGGTTGGATATCATATCAATATATATATATGGACATATATTTGGATTTATTGATTGAATTATTAGATTAAAAATATAGGTTATAAACATTGTTCAGGAAATTGAGAGGTTAAAAACATGAGAAAATAAAAAAATTATAAAAAACCTAAGTTTTCAAAATATTGGTCAAGTTTATGTTTTTGATTTGGGTATTCTTTTAACTAAAAATCTTTGTCATGGCAAGGGAAAATAACCAATACCCAATTACTCATTAGGCAAGGGAAGACTTATCCTTAGTCACTATCACAGGCTCTTGGATGATTTTCTATTTGGGTGTGCACATCACTGTACCTTGGTGCTTGAATTCATAGTAGGTTTTATGAATACTGTAAATTAGTCCTTCCATTGATTAGAAGTGGATTTTAAAGTGAATCAATAGAAGGAAGTTAATTTTCAGTATTCATAAAACCTAATATGCATTCAAGGCGCACTAGGGTGCCATGATGTGCACACCCAAACGAAAAATCATCCAAGAACCCGTGAAGTTAACATAGTCTAAGTTACTTTCTAATCATTTGCCTAAATCATATAAGCATTTGCATGCATATAGTCTTGGATGGAGAATTTGTAAGGTAGGCCCTAATTATGCTCAACAAAATATATGTAATAATGTGTGAAGATCACTTCCATAGATAAAATCATAGCTCAGCTTTGTAGCTCTATGAAACCATTGAGGATAACCAATCAGCATATAATCGTCCTAAGATGACTGTGTGTTGATTTAATGCTATAATAATGCTGGTAGACACTTTTTTTTAAATTCCTTTCCCAAAACTGTACTATAATTGTACTCAATAGATTCTTAAATGACTTTCAAATAAATGAGTAAAATGGCTGACTAGTGGAACATTCCAACATTCCAACATTATATAAATTTTAAATTTGAAATTCAAATCTACAAGAAAATAACAGAAGGCAACTTAGCAACAACATTTTTTATCAATAACTATATATCTCAGAATAAAGAGTAAATCTTTGGAAATCACTGATACAAGAATAAAAAATAAATAAATCTTTAGAAATCATTGATAACAAGAATAAAAAATATTATGCCACGAACTAAATATACAATTAATCAATACATTGAAGACAATATAATAAAAATATTATAAATTTATTTGGTCTTATACAATATTCATTGGTACCCAACTTAACTTCATAACAAATACAGATGAGGCCAGAGAAAATGCACCAAAACACTCTATTAAACGCTATGTCTCAACATCAATTTCCTTAAATGACTTCAACACACATTGTTGACTAATACTCAACTGAAAAAAATTGCATGAATTTCTATCACAAAGAGCTGCAATTTCACTTCACATACGATGTGAATCTCTTGAATGGATTGAGCATGGCCCCATTTGTTTAATCACCAACCTGGTTACCAAAATTTTTGGTGAAGAAATGATAGTTCTTGGATGGCTTAAGCTGCCTCTGGTTCACTTGAGCGCTTTTATAAAAATGAGATTTTGGAGCAGCAACAGAATTAGAATTTATGATATAAAGATGGTAATTAATAGTATTACACAGAAAAGAAGTATCACATTTCAGATTTTGAAAAGAAGCAATACCCAATTTCCCATTGGTAGTATTGGTTGGAGAGAAAATAGGTGCATGAGGGTTGAGCTTCGACTTGGAAGCAGGGGCTGATAAAGGGGCATAAATTAGATGATCTGGATGCTTGTGGGTTTTGGGTGGATAGAAAGGAATTGCATTGGGATTCAGCTTAGAATTGGAATGAGGAGAGAGAGGGACATAAATTGCCCTAGATCCAATTTTGACCTTCATTAATGGAGAACAAGAGCTCAAGCCTTCTTCAGACATATCTAAGCACCAAAAGATGAAAGGTTAATGTGTTCAAGTGGTTTCTCATTAATAATCTTTTATAAATGATTTGTGATGGTCCTATCTTGATTGTTTGTCCACTTTTCTAATTTTAGAGGAAGAAACTTCAGTTATTGTAGATTGCATGCATATTGTTGATATACAATACTAGACTTGTACATGCTAGTTATTTTATTTTTCATTTTTTATTATATGCAACACTAGATTTGTATATGCTAGTTATTTGTTTTTTAGTTAAGATTATTTTTAATAAATAAAATAAAATAACTAACATGTACAATTCTAGTGTTGTATATCATCAATATGCATGCAATATATAATCACTGAAGTTGCTGTCATTTAAAATTCAAAAAGTAGAAAAAACAATCAAGATAGGATCATTACCTATAAAAATTCATTAGCAATTCATCTTTCTGTCAGTACTAGTATTGCACAAGTGAGGAACAATTATTTTAGGGTATACATGGAGATTCTAGTTGTTTTATTTTTGCTTATGTGATTTAGGTTAATGTTCAGATTTATTTCATGCTGCTCTGTCTGACTGTTTAGTTTAGATTTTGGACACATCTATTCCATTTATTTCATCCTTCTCATAGTGAATAGTAAACTAGTAATTGGAAGAAACATGGTTTGATAATTGAAAGAAGCATGATTTGTAGAGGGGCAAGTTGGATATTGAGATATTTTTTATTTTGCATTATCTGATGCAACTCACATGAATATGTAAAACATCCTTCTATGCTTAAAAATATTTGAAAGGAAGATTATGTGATGCAGGAGCATCCTGGGTGTAAGAGCAATCTTGCATCACCCAAAAATATTTCTGTTTTTATACTCAATAAGGGCTATTTTGTGCAGAGCTGCTATTTATGGAAAGTTGCTATTTTTGGTAATTTTCGTATGTGCTCAGAATGATCTGATTTCTTTCTTGGAGGTTCATTTTGGTCATACAAGTCTGCCAGTAAAGTTTCATTGCCAGATCAAGTGTATATTGGAAGATATTGAAGATTTTCGGTATTGGCGGCAGGGTACAGAAACTTTGAACTCGGTTTTGAAGGCTTTAGAGGCCCCGGATGAGGTCAAATTTTGGGCTGAATGAAGCTTTCTTAATTCAAGCGTTGTAGAGCTCCTCGCGCCCTTTCCAAAATGGGGTTACAATAGTCAATCGGGTCAACTGGTGATGACTTATGGTCTTCGGAAGTTGGGTCACCTGAAATGGCGGAAAGTGATTTTTCTTCAAAATTTCTGTTCGGGTTTCAAAATTTATTTTGAGCCGACTATGATGTAATGAAATGTAAAATAAAAATAATTCTAAGTTTGGTCGGCCTTATTGGCTAAAATTCTGGAACCTTCCCAGGCGGTGGAAAATTGCCTATATAAGGAAGGCTGTATTATTGTCTTAGGCAGTTCAGAATAGTTCTGGGTAGTAGATCTGGGTATTGATTCGAGGCTTTGTCCTACAGAATATTGTAAGGGAATGCCCATGTGGCTTTGCATATTGTAATTCTAAAAGTTTGTAATTCCACATTTGTGGAGATAATAAGAAGCCAATTTTCTGTTCTTGCATATTGTTGTTGTTTCTCTATTTCTGTTATGTGTTTGTGGTATTAAGGGGAGCACCCTTCATCATTATGCTAGTTCATTTGAAAGTAAAATGCATTTAAAAGGGGTGTTTTTCTTTTAGAAAAAAAAAAATAGCATTTGGGAACAAAAGGAAGGTGCAAAGTTTAAAAAGATACATTTATTAAATAGTTCAATAAGTTTGATGCACTGGAGAATTCAATAGTTTATTTAGAGTGGTCTCTCTTTAAACAGTCTACTAATCTTTGTGATGTGGAGAAATTAATTGGTAACTAGTTCAAAATTTGTCATACGTTTTGAAAAGGATAGTTCAAATTATACGTGTAAGAGCAATAAGGGGAAAATGTGTTGTAAGAACATATTGTAAAATGGTGTAATTTTGATTGAACTTAATTTCTTAATTGATTTTTTATTATCATCATATTTTGTATTATTGGAATTATTTTTTCATACTTATAAGTGTTTCTAAATATTTATATATAATATTAAATGATCAAATTATAATAGGATTATGTTGTAGGCTGGAGGCGTCAAAGGTTGAAGGATTTTCATCATGTCAATTTCTTCATGTTTTATATAAGCATATGTTATGTTTATTTTCCTTTTTTGTTGTTGAAAAAAATTAATGAATGCATATATTGAGAAGTTTGTTTTTGAGATCTGGGAAGGGATTTGTTGAACTCAATATTATTGCTTAAATAGTTTAGGAATTTTCAATTTGAAAGTTCTATTCTTCTTAAGGTCATGAGAAAGTTTGATCGATTGATGTGTAATTATCCAATGATTCAAAGAATCTATGATTTAGGACTTCACATTGATGGCAATATAAGAATTTGGAAATTTGCCTTAGGAGTTACACATTTTGAAGGAGCACAAGACAACTTGATGGAGTTACATTTGGTTTAGGATTTGTTTCCTCAAAGAAAAACTTATAAAGAAAATGTAATTATTTGTTAATGACATGTTTGGTTTAATAGAATGTAAACCTTAAGAAGGGATGTTGGAATATTAAGGTTTGCAGTAATAAAGTTGTCTTAGTGACTTTAGTTTATTAGTAATTTATTATTTTTATTAAATAATGAGTTGCATTCCTATAAGAAAGTTACATTTTATTTTTATTAATAACATTCTTAATGTAATACATTAAAAATCAATGCTCAATAATATAATTAGAATTCACATTTTCACTATGCAAATATAGATGTTCTTGATTTCTCCAATAACAAAATTAGCACGTGCTAGATTTTTCTCCTTAAAAAAATTCCAAATAAAATTTTGTGTAGTGTGTGAAAGAGTTCTAGAGATTAAAGATCTAGTTTTGTATGAGGATTGAAAGGAAGAAATTGGACAATATAAATGCAGGCGTTGTAGACAATGTCTAGGTCTCCCAAGAGGAAACTAGATGGAGAGCCTATGATTTAGGCTTTCACTCCATCATAGGGTTCTTTAGTGAGATTTGGATTCAAACATCTGTTATTTTTATTATTATATTTGTCACTTTGTTTCTTGAAAAACCTTTCTAAACTCAAGACATTTTTTGGGGGGTTCTAATTTTATGTTGGTTTTTTTTCTTACCTGTATTTCATTCTTTGTGAAATTCATTTTACGCACCTCAAGTTGTTCTTTCATAAAAGTAATTAGACTTTGAAAAATTATTTTTGCTAGCAATAAGTTTGAGAAATTGAAAAAGATAGCATAGGAATAAATATTAAAACCATTTTCCAAATGAACATGTCCTATTATATGTGGGTATAAATTACTTGAGTAATTGAATATATGGTTTTCTATAAAGGACTAAATCACAAATTAGCTATAGATTTCAAACTAGGTAGGTTTTCATTATTTTTTGAAATAGAACATTTAAAACAATTTTCATTTCTTTTTTTTGTATGCATTGAGATTACATTTGCAACATGATGGTGTAAGATGTGTGCATGTTACTATGATATGAACTAATGGAAAAGAAAAAATTCTCCATGGTAGTTGTGTCATCTAATGAAACCCAACAAGGGTTGCATGCTTCTTTTTATCACAAAATAGTCTCAAGGACAAGTGTCAGCTCAAAGATTGAACTCCACTACTAATGAAAGATGGAAGTATTGGATGAGGAAAGGATGCATTGAAGGGCTCCAAGTATAGCTCCAACATGTAGTTATCCTTGACCCTAGAAGAAAAGACTACAACCATTTTACTTGCTAACTTAAATGACAAGAAAAATAATCACATATCTACAACATATGATAAAGTATGTAAGAATAGTACCTTGTAATTACTCTCTCTCTTTCTCTAAAATATTGTTTGTGTACACCCAAATTTATCCATGATTGAATTTTTACTTGGAAATTGTTAATGTTTTGAGAACAGGAATAGCATAAATAAATATCAAGTAAATCAAAGTTCATAAATTCTTGAGACACGAAGATTTACCTTGGGAAAACCTTCCTACTCTTGGGGAAAAACCCAAAAACACCAAAATAGATTCATTTATTGAGTTCTCTAATCAATACAATGATATCTCCTTCTTATGATTGAAGACTCTAGGCAATCAATCAATAAGCCTTATTCATCTTGAACACAAATTGAACACTAATTAAATACAAAAAACTATGATTATCTCACTGATACTACTAATACTGAAAAGTCTTACAAAATTATATATTCCAATCACATACAAATCAAACACTAAAAAAAATGATGCTCTAAACAATGACACACACTAATAGTGAATACATTCTTCCACGATAATACTCATTACACTAAAAAATACCACTATAAGATTCTTTTTGTTTTAATCTCCATTGCTTGAACCAACTGACACCACAATGTAACTAAATTTTCTCTCACGAAAGGCCAAAATTTGACAGTTACAAACCACCAATAGTCTCCTCATAACACTGACAGTAAATACCAACATCAACCGATAACACTAACGGTAAATTTGAATACTATACTTAGTACTCATCACATTTCAATGATGTTCACAAAGTCAAATTATGATATTGGTATTAGGACTCAACTATTTAGTTTTCAAGTCAAACAACCTCATATTGCATAAGTAGGGGAGAGGATCTAGTAGTTGAGCACCCTAACTTGTGCTTCTCAAAATCCTACATGGAAATTTCAAATTACTCTCAATTTCTTATTACAGCTTATTGGAAGTCTCCTACTTATAACTAATGTTTCAAGACCACATCATCAAATATGATGCCACATTAGAATTCTTTTTACCAAGGTATCCAAAAAGAACCCAAAAATTTGAGACCAATACTTGTGCACTAAGTTGTGTTTTATTGGTGCACTGATGTGACATCACATGTTTTTTTACTTTCTACATCTAAGGAATACATTTCATTCAATTATGGGTAGATATTATCAACAATAACAACTTTGACGTCAAAATTATTGGTGCAATATTGTTAAAAATGCTTGGCATTAAATCAACAACTACTATCACAACTATTGAAGCACACTACTAGGTCCTCTGCCCTAGTAGTTCATAAGAACTCATCTCTAGTGAAAATAAATGATACACTTTTGTGAGCAATTAGTGCTACGTGTACCATTTATTATCAGAGATGGGTTCTTGTGAACCACTACTCACGAAAATGGGTCAATGAGTTTGACTTGTAAACTACACAATTGTTAATGAGTTTGACTAGTAAACTACAAAATTGAATTTTGACAACACAATTGAATCTTGATAGTATATTTTGTTGTCAAGATTCAATTGCATAGTTTACGAGTCAAACTCATTGATCCATGTTTCATGAGTAGTGGTTCACAAAAACTCACCTCTTATGAGAATGAATGGAACACTTGGCGCTCATTGCATCTAGGTGATGCTCACAGAGCTAAAGCATATAATTTGACTTTGTGACCTAGATGCAATGAGTGCTAAGTATAGTGTGGGTTCTTGTGAACCACTAGTCATAAAACATGACCAAATGAGTTTGACTCAAAAATCATATAGTTGAATCCTCATAGCAATATCATAATTTGAGTTGGTGTGGAAAATATCTCCTACTTATCCAAAAAAAAGCCTAAACTCCACTCCATGTACAAAAGTAAATTGCCATGATGACATTCATAGCCTCAGGTCATTTATATGTTTGATGGTATACTCTCCTGCTTCTGGGAAATGAGAACAAGTGGGTTCAAAATTTGTCCAACTAAAATGAAAAAAGAAGAAGAATGAACCAAATACCTATTGGTAAAGTTTCCATGTTCTTCAGTAGCCAGAATTTAGCGATCCAAATTTTATTTATGCATTTGTTTATATGTCTTTTTAGGGGAAATTCTACAACTGCCTTCTTGATATGATATTTATTTTTAAAAAATAATATATTCTCATTGAGAATCACTGGCTTGTTTTTTTTTATCAATTTTTATACTGAATTCTAAAATTATTATTGACAAAATAGATTTTGAAACTACAAGGAAAAAGATATGGGTAGGAAAAGTGAAGTTTTAGTTCCTGGAGGAAAAGGACCACTAGCACTACTCTTTGCTATAGCAATTTTCCTTGGATTGAGATTGCCAAGTTAGATTAACATTCAACTGATGACTAACACATTGATTGAATATGAAAAATCATTTTGAATTTTTTGGAAAAATAAGATTTGATCAAATGTGGCCTTATTACTGTTGAGGCATAATAATTCTATCAAACAAAAGTTGAACACTTGTACCATATGTCATATTGAATGTTTTATCATGATGTGTTGTCCTGTTTCTTTTCTAGTATTTGCACCAATGAAGTGCAATTGTTACGTCAATAGCAACATATGTTGTATGGTGATTGAGAAGTAAGGGTGAATAAAGTTTTTTATGAAATCAAATTTTAGTCTTATATTTATATGTACATTAATATTTGTTCACAGTGAATAAAATATTTTTATAACTTTTGTTAACGTAGACTTAATGTGATTAGTTGATTGAAAATAAATAGAAAGTAAGAGCAACCTATTTTCAGAGTATTGAATAGGGTCTTCAATTAGTCCATCTACAGATTTTATTGTAATTAAGTCATTTTCACTTTGGTTAATTTTATCAATTTGAGAACTAAAAATATTTGTGGTAAAGTGAACTAATTTAAAAATGTATCGTTGCATAATATCATACATATTTTTCATTGTTTATCACAAAACAAGTCTTAATTTTTACAGGCACACATATCCTTAGCACAAAAGTCAATCATCTTATCCTGAAGAAAGAAGGTGTTGACAATCTTGACTCCTTTTGTCCCATTGCTCTTTGTAATGTTGTGTACAAAATTATCACCAAATTGATTGTTGACAAACTCAATATATGCCTTCTAGTTGTGATTTCAGAGGAACAAGGTGGTTTTTTGGCTGGTAAGCAAATTCTTGATGGGATTGTTATTGCTTATGAAGTTATTCATTCTATGCATACATCAAAAGAGAGAGCTATGTTCATTAAGTTGGATATGGTTAAGGCTTATGACAGAGTCAAATGGAGTTTTCTCCAAAAGATCAGGTCTTGGCCTTTGGTTTCTGCCAACAGTGGGTGAACTGGATTATGGGTTGTGTTACTTCAGCTTCTTTTTCTATTCTTGTGAATGGTGTTCCTTTAGAGCCCTTTGGTGCCACTAGAGGACTTCGCCAAGGGGAACCTATTTTGCCTTACCTCTTTATCATTTTGGCTGAGGCTTTGGGCCGCTTTCTTAAGCTTCGTACTCACCAGGGTTTGATTCATGGGTGGAAATGGGGTGATGTCTTGCCTCCTCTTTCACATCTTCAATTTGTGGATGATACTTCATTGATGGGACAAGCTCGTCTTCAGGAAGCTACTTCTTTTAGGCATGCTTTAGATGTATATCTTGTAGCTCTTCGGTTCAGAAAGTTAATGAGAACAAATCCTCCATTTTTTTCTTCAATACTCCCCAAGCTATTAAGAGGCGTATTGTTACTATTTTGAGGTTTCAGATTCGATGTCTTCCCTTTGTTTATTTGGGTATTCCTCTTACTGTTGGTAGACATCCTAGATCTTCCTGGTAAGTTTTTCTTGCTAAACTACAATAAAAGGTTAATCATTGGACTCATCGATGGCTATCAACTATTTCTCACCTGACTCTGTTAAAGTCAGTTATTCAAGCCATTCCTATTTACAGGTGTTTTGTTCAGGCTGCTCCTATGTATTTTCTTCAAGAATTTGATGCTATGTCCCGTGAATTCCTTTGGAGTGGGAACCTTTCAACTTATAAATGGAGTCTGGTTAAATGGGAAACAATGTGTATACCTCAGAAGGAGGGTGGCCTTGGCTTATGATTAGCTATTTTAAATGGATAGGTTCTCATTGCAAAGCTTTATTGGCATTGGTGTACTAACCAACATCAACTTTGGGCTCATATTCTCACTTATAAGTATTTTCTAGATATTGATGTGGTTGAAGTTCATTGGTTTCCTCTGGAAGGGAGAGGATCCATGATTTGGAATATGCTAAATTTTGGAGCTCAGTTGGTTAAAGATGGTCTCTTTTGGATTTTTCATTCAGGATCACAAGCTTTATTTTGGCTTGACTCTTGGGATGGGCACCCTCCTATCCTTTCCACTGATCCTTAGCTTCATGCCTCTATCAAAATTTTAGTGTTGTTGGTTGGGACATAGTTGATTTTTATAAGATAGGGTGTGTTAGAGGTTTGGCTCCTTCCTTTAGTTGGAAACACCCTTCTGAATGGCCTCCAAGAGGATCTGAGGAGGATAGGATGGAGCTATTTCAGATTTTGCAGTCGAGTGAGTGTACTACTTTGGTTGGTAATGATATTCTTGCTTGGGACAGCGAGGATTTGTCCAAGAAATTTTCAGTGTTTGTAGGATATGTTGAGCTTCTCTGATAGACATTGGGGGACATTCAGGTGCCTTGGTGGAAGTAAGTCTAGTACAAGTTTTCTTGGCCCAAATGCAATTTTTTTATGTGGTTGGTGGTCCATAGCCGATGCCTTACATGGGATAATTTATGTAAGTGTGGCTTTCAAGGACCCTCAATGTGTGTTCTATGCTGGACTAGTGAAGAAAATGTCTTTCATCTCTTTTTCCAATGCTCTTTCACTAGACATATTTGGCACTCTTGGTGGAATGTGTGGAACCAATCCTGTTGGCATGTTTCCTCACTGGTAGAATTATTTTCTCATTGGGGTAAGGCTCCTGTCAAGACTTCATTGCTTCAAGTTTCCTGGACTCTTGGACCCTCCTTTATTATTTGGCATATCTGGTTGGAGAGGAATCGTCGTATCTTTAAGGATGAGTTTTTGGAGGTTCCTCACTTATGGTGGAAAATTATCCATTCTTTGGGGAAACTATTTTTGCAAAATGTGACACTTTTGAGGCCATGGAACCAAGGGAGGATATTTTTAATAATTTCCTGAATATCCCCCCTCACATGGAAAACTTCTAAGAAAGATGTGTAGACATCCCTTGTGAAAGATAAATAGGGTGGGGAAGTGGAGTTCCCCTCCGCAGGGTATACGTAAAATCAACACAGATGGGTCTTCCGAGGGAAATCCAAGCCCTGCTGGCATTGGTGGTGTTGGCAAAGATAGTAAAGGGGATGTTCAGTTTGTGTTTTCAATTTATAAAGGTCATCACACTAACAACCTGATTGAGGCCATAGCTATTTTGTATGTTGTGAAGAATGCTTGTGACCTTGGTTGGAGAAGGCTTATCTATGAATCTGACTCACAAGTGGTGATACGTCTATTGAATTGACAACATTCTGAATTTTTTAGTTGGAAGTTAGCTTTGATTGCGGACCAGATTCATAATTTGTGTACTTCTTTGGAGTCTGTTGCTTTCACTCATATTCCCAGGGAATGGAATAGTGTTGCTGATTGTCTAGTGAAGTGGGCTTTTGACCATATGTGTAATTGGAACATTTTTTATAAGACTCAACTTTCGATGGGCTTGTCCCATCAACTTGATCACTTGGTTGATCTTGATAGGGTTGTTTGATGCCCTTTCTCTATTTGTTCTTATTTCTCTTTTAGTTTGAATAAATTTTCGCCCCTCCTTTATTTCAAAAGTCAATCATCAATTAATTACACATTAATTAATATAGGTTTAACTTTTTCTTTCTTAACACATGCATAAAAATATGTATTTAACTTAAACGCATCACTCACACAATATGTATTCATAGTATCAATTTTAAGCAAACACAATTACGAACACATCACAAATGTTTCAATCTTTTATAGTTTTAAGAGAAAGCAAGGACAACCAAGAAGTCTCACACACATAAGAGGTATTATCTTATAAATGTCTATTTCCCACTTCTATAACATAAACAAGGAACAATCTTTCCTTTCCAATAAGGAGTAACAGTAACTAGGGCACTCAACAATTAATCAAAGGTTGTTCAAGAATCATAAAAGTGCATTTAGTGTAAGATAGATAATTATAAATATTCTCAAAGAATCATAATGCTTATGTCTTTGAATTACACATATAAGGATAACAAGGAAACTAAAAAAATTTCTAAATAGAAACATTCCTTTCTTAACTAAGAGGGCAATCAATCAGAATTCATGGAATCCAAATATATATCCATTAAACACTCATAAACATGCAAAGCTTATATGTACATTACCATTTGAAGTTTAGACATCGACACCGCACACCAGATATATATAAGCTTGTTGCGGGTTGGAAATCTTATTTTTCTTTCCTCAAACACGCGTTTGTAGCTAAGAAAGGCTTCCCAAGCACGCACGTAGTCTTGCTTAGGCTTGGAATCCAATTTTTTCATTGATTGTTCCATCAAATGGCTCCACGACGTCGTCAAGTTTGATCCGGAAGAAGAGGTAAGTCTTTTTATAGCCCATGCCTCTTATTTGTTTTAAATTTTTAGTTTTGTAACAATTTGTTTTGTTTAAATTTGTGTGAAATGAAGATTTTAAAATCTAGTTTTTTTAATTTCTAGGAAGAAATAATCTCCCTCAACCAAACCCTCGACCAAACCCTCCTTCTCCTCATGAAGAACTTAATGAAGAAACAAATGAAGAAAATGAACCTCAATTGCCTCCACCAATCGAGAAACCTCCTCCTGGAACACAACAAAATTTGATGAACAAAATTGAAAGAGGGTAAAAATAATTAGAATCTTTAACTACTAGGTTAAAAGATTCTAGTGGTACAAATCCCAGAAGGGAAAGACTTGCAAAATCATTGGAAGTAATCTTGACCCACATAAGCTCGGTTAGTGGGAAAATTAATTTATGGCAGGATAAAAGAGAAGAACAAAAACAATATTATGCAAATAAATTATCTTATGCGGACATAAAAAAGAAAAAAATCACAAAAGATGACATTGGCAAGCTATTTAAAAAACCAAGGGACACGGATACTCTTAGAACTACAATAAGGAGGTTCCCAATTCATTGGTGCTTAAATGAAGACATTAAAACAATTTTTGGAAGAGATGGTGGATGGTATTGGATTCACCTCCTTGTAACAATCATGAGGTTCCTATATATTTCTTGAGGAAACTCTATTGCGAGTTTGTACTCAAGGAGGTACCAAATTATTTTGACATTCTAGATTCTCAGGGTAGAGGAGGGGGGTCATCATTTGATTGAGTGGGGGCACATCGTGACCCTAACGCACCTAGGGTTCCTATTGTCAAGCCATAGGTGGATCATGTTACTATTCCTTCCGTTATGAAGGAACATGTAGAGGTAGACACACTAGGCATGATTAGTGCTCTGACACAAACTCTCATTCAATGTGCCACTCCTTTAGTTGAGGGTGACCAGGGTCAATCCTTGAGGGGGCATATTTATCGGTCATGTGGATCCTTGAGCACATTTTTTACTGGTGAGAGAGAGGAAGAGGATCCTGGAATGATGATTGATAGCTTTCTAAATATGACATTTGGCATTGACACACAGGTAAATATTTCCAAGTTCATTAAATTGCGTTGATCATATTTCATTTATAAAAGAATAACTAATTAATTTAGTGTCTATTGATTATGATGAAAATTCAAGGCATGAGTGTTAGTGGCAGTGGTAGTGATCCTCATGTCCCCTTCTACACATCGTTGTCAATTCCACAAGTATGTATCGAATAAAACATTTTAATTATTATATTTGATTATTATGTAATTATATGAATAATTGTATCATAACTTATTGTGCATGTGCATTAGACGTTCACCCGTGGACCATCGACATTCACAAAAGACAGCGAAGGACATCGTGCCACTTTCCTTGAGGTATCTTTATTTGCATGTTAATTTGATTTACTTGATTATATTTAATTAATAAATGAATGAATAACTAAATTACTAGACAAATTATGATCAAAATCTAGAGGCATGATGATCACATTCTTTCTCCTGGCTTTGTGATGTCACCATTGAGTCCACAGGTATATATGTAATAATGCATTATAATTAACATGTTAGTAGTACGTTCTTATATGAATGGTTATCTTATAATTTTCCATGTACATGTGCACTAGTTGAATGTTGGAGCTTCGACATCGACACCGCACACTGGAGGATGCGGTGGAACCTTCACAGAGGTATCATTTACTCATTAGTAGGGTTGTAAAAAATATATATGTAATCTTGATAACTGCATAATACTATTTTTGTTTCATTTTCAGTTATTGACATTGGAGACTCCTCCTTTCCGTGATACTTTGGATCATGGAGTAGCTGCAGCAGTAGCTAGTTCTGAAGCACTGACTGAGGTATGAAAGAGATCACTTAATTTTAATTTTAATTTTAATTGTTTGGATTGAATTTTATAATGATATTCATGTATGTATTTTAATTATTATTTTGATCATTGTTGTAGGGACTTATTACTCCAGATCGCTAGCATGCACCTTTGGTGGATGAACATAGTGACTATTTTCTAGTGGTAAGCGAATATTCAATTTTATGTCATTGTATAATTTAATTTTGATGTATATTAGAGTGAGCACACTCGAAAGACTATAGCATCCACTGCATCTCCATCAACGCGACAGTTAAAGACAACTCATGATTTTTTTTCTTCCCTGGGCGGGAAAGGACTAGATTAGTGATATGGATTGTATGCCTATATGGCATTAGTGGACATATTATTTTTTGTATATTGTATAAGTGATACGTTGTACATCCATTTGGCTTTGAGGAAGCCAGTTTAATTGTATTGAATATATTCAATGTATGACATTATTGGACATATATATTTGGCTTCATGCCCTACGAATTTTTTTTTTTAATGTTTTATGTATGTAATTCATGTGTTTGGTGTATTGATGTATACTAATTTATGTTTATGTGGATGTCTTATGCTTTGTAAATTTCCCATGCCTTATAGTTATGCTTGTATGTTTATCGATGTATGTTTAACTTGCTGACTGTGCTACAAATGCCAGTCACTGTCCTCAATAACAGTCAATTCCTTGACTGTAATAATAACAAAAGTAATGAAATGAATGCAGAAATGTATAAATATAATATAAGGAAATATTTCTATGTCACAACCTATCCAAGAACACATGGAATCAAACATTTATATTAATTGGTGTGTTCCCTATTCCACGAGATAGTCACAATATAAAGACATGACCTCGAATAGGTTAGGTAGCATATGGCAAGGTTGTCATCTATTGACCCCAATACTAGGCCTATTTTTATCTGTGGGTACCCTAATGTTGGCAAGAGTTCTTTTATTAAAAAGATTACTATGGCGGATGTGGATGTGCAACCTTATGCTTTTACAAACTAACCTCTAATTGTCCCCTAATTGACTAATTTTTAATGACAAACACTAGAATACATATTTGCACTCATCCTACTACTCGTGCCGGAGTCATTGACAACGTTTGAATGACTGAGTGTGCCAAAAAAGGTTGTTAGTAGCATTTATCCAGCCATTCAAAGTTGTTGGAATAAATGGTTCGATGCTACAACTAACGGTTTGAAAGATACACAATGTTGGCCGTTTGAACTGAGGAACACTATGAGTTCTGACATTGACCGAGAATGTGTTGCCAAATATAAATTAACTTGAATCTCTAAAAACTGAGATAGGCTATTGTAGGCCTTGGAAACATAGTCCTGTAGCACCTAGTGGATCGATGCTACCTCCCATAAGCTCTAAGATATGACCCCACAAATATCGCTGCTTTCATGCTTAATGGACCTTGAGGGACACTTCGGCCCGAAGTCATTGGCGGGGTTCAAATGACTATGTGTGCTAAACAAGGTTTCCCCTAGCATTTACCTAACCATTTGGAGCTATTGGAATAGATGATTCCATGCTAAGACCGATGGTTGGAAAGATACACAATGTTGGTTGTTTGAACTGAGGAACACTGTGAGTTCTAACATCGATTGAGAATGTGTTTCCAAATATAAATGAACTTGAATCTCTGAAAACCAAGATAGGTTATTGTAGGCCCCAGAAACATGGTCTCATAGTACGAGCTCTGAGATATGACCCCGCAAAGATCGCTAATTTCATGTTTAAGCGACCTTAAGGGACACTTCAGCCCAGAGTCATTGGCAGGAATCAAATGACTGTGCGTGGTGAACGAGGTTGCCACTAGTGTTTAACTAGCCATTTGAAGCTATTGGAGTAGACAGTTTTTTGCTATGATTGACGGTTGGAAGGATACGCAACGTTGGTTGTTTGAATTGAGGAACACTGTGAGTTCTGACATCAACCAAGAATGTGTTGCCAAATTTAAATGAAGTTGAATCCCTAAAAACCAAGATAGGTTATTGTAGGCCCCAACAACATGGTCTTGTAGCAACTAACAGATCGATGCTACCTCATATGAGATCTGAGATATGACCCCACAAAGATTGTTGATTTCATGCTTAAGTGACCTTGAGGGACACTTCAGCCTGGAGTCATCGGCGGGGATCAAACAACTGTGCGTGGTGAATGAGGTTTCCACTAGTGTTTACCTAGCCATTCAAAGTTTTTGGAACAAATGGTTCATTGCTATGACCGACGGTTGGAAGGATATGCAATGTTATCCATTTGAACTGAGGAACACTATGAGTTCTGACATTGACCAAGAATGTGTTGCCAAATTTAAATGAAGTTGAATCTCTAAAAATCAAGATAGAATTTTGTAGGCCCCGACAACATGGTCCTGTAGCAACTAATGGATCGATGCTACCTTGCATGAGCTCTGAGATATGACCCCACAAAGATCACTAATTTCATGCTTAAGCGACCTTGAGGGACACTTCAGCTTGGAGTCATTGGCGGGGATCGAATGACTATGCATGGTGAATGAGGTTTCCACTAGCGTTTAATTGGCCATTTGGAGCTTTTGGAACAGATGGTTCCTTGCTACAACCAATGGTTGGAAGGATACGCAACGTTGGCCATTTGAACTAAGGAACACAGTGAGTTCTGACATCGACCGAGAATGTGTTGCCGATTTTAAATGAATTTGAATATCTTAAAACTGAGACAAGCTTTTGTAGTCCCCAACAACATGGTCCCATAGCAACTGATGAATCAATTCTAACTCATACAAGCTCTGAGATATGACCCCACAAATATTTTTGATTTCATGCTTAAGTGACCTTAGGGACACTTCGGCCCAGAGTCATCAGCGGGATCGAACGAATGTGCGTGGCAAACGAGGTTGCAACTAGTGTTTACCCAGCCATTTGGAGCTATTGGAACAGATGGTTTGATGCATTTGAGAACTCTAAGAAACTTAACTTGCAAAAAATTCCAATTAGTTGTTCATACAAGCATAAAATACATGGCTCCAAAAGCTTCTAGGGCTTCCACAACTATTAAAGAAGATGGTATGAAATGAGAGAATGAAGTAAAGGCTTCTCCAAAGTAGATAAAAGCAAAGAAAGTGATGTTCAAGCCCACAAAGGATTCATCAGTCAAAGCCATGAAATCTGAGAATAAGAAGAAGAAGAGGAAGAGAAGTGTAGAAAGTTACAAGAGGTTTATATACAAGGTGTTGAAACAAGTGCATCCCTCCAAGGGAATATCTAATGCTACCATGGATATCATGGAGAGCTTCATGATGGATATTTTTGATAAGATTACTCCTAAGGATGCTTCTCTGTTGAAATATAACAAGATCGTGACACTTTCCTCTAGAGAAATTGAGACTGCTGTCAAGTTTGTTCTGCCTAGAGAGCTGGCTAGGCATGCTACATCTGAAGGAAGTAAGGCTGTTACCAAGTTTTCTACTACTCTGGGTTAGGTTTTGTTGGAAGATTTTAGGTTTTTTGTACGTGGTGTTTATGGCACCTATAATGGCCTATAAGCAATGAAAATGGCAATGAAAATGCAACGGTTATTATAAAATGGAGGGAATTGGATTTCGTTATGTTTTAGTGAAAACTAATCCATCCAATCGATTGGGATTGGTTGGGGTAGTTTCTAGGAGTCCATCAAATATTCCAAAGTTCCATTGTACGACATAGGAGGCTGTGTGTATGGACTGCAACAGGAAAATAAGAAAATCTCAGATTTTTTGCAAGTTCGTTTAATGTCTTACTTGTTTTGAAGTTGAAAAATCTAATTTGGACTGATTGATAATGTTTTAGGAGTATTTTCTTACAATATTGAAGATGTTTCATATGTTTATTGCATTGATTTGAATCAGATTTTAAATCACTGTTTTCAACATTGTCACGGTTTGGGGTTCCTAAGTCACTATTTTTATTGGAATCCAATAAAGATGAGCATCATCCCATGAAAGTAAAGGCCTAAATTTCATGGAATGAGCATATCTAACATGTACAATACAAATCTAATGCTTTGGTGTGCAGACAAGTGAAAGAAGAAGTGATCAGAGTTAGCAAATGCTGGAAAATACATTGAATTTCATGGCAAGGGTATACCACCAGAAGATTGGTCTTAAGGATAGGGATATCTGATGATTTGGATCATCTTATATTGTTCATTTAAAGGTTAATCAATAACCATTTGAACCTAGAAGTGATTGGAGGGAAGCGATTTGAGAAACCCTTGGTTTAAGGGTTTGAAGAGACCAAATTTGAGGTTTTTTGGGGTTATAGGAGGTCTGAGTATAATTCCTTTGGTATTTAGAGTTTTTATGACATAATAAGATACTTTCTATACTTTGAAGTCTTGTGGTTAACTATTTCATATAGTTCCTTTGTTAAATCACTCACTTTTCATGCATTGTTGGAGCCATAGGGGTGAGCAATAGTACACGCTCCAAAAAAAACCATATATTTCCTTTGGATATGACAATGTAATAAGAAAAGGGTACTCAAAAAATTCATTTATTTTATTAGTCCTTTGGAAATTTTCAGAGATAAGTGGCATTTTCCTTCGCTGCAGGGCTACTAGACAAGGTAATTAGGCCTCTGGACAGTTTGGGAAAGATTGGAGAGTTGGGTATTGTGGGTATTTCCAAGAAGCCTAAAACCTATCAAATACATTTAGATATAAGCCTTAGATACCATCTATATCATTTTGGAACCTTGGAAAAGGTCTGGTCAAGTTTGAGCACTTGGGAAGCATTTGAGGCTTTGGGAAAATAGTGGCTTTGTTAACCAAAATTCATAAACTTTCCTTGTTTATTCACCCACCACCCTTCCTTCTGCATTATGGAAGCACTAGGTACACTAGGTGGCCTACGAGGGTACACTATCTAGATAAAACAAAATGTAAATATTCTATTTCAGAGAGGGAGAAGTTGGAAAGGAAATGAGATAGTGTATCCTTGAATTGAGTTGGTCTCTAGGTTTATGTTTTAGTCTCTAGGTTTTAGCTTTCTTTTGGTTCTTGCATTTTTTTTCAAGCTTGTAGTTTAAATCCTCCTCTAAATCTAGCTTTCTGGACTATATAGAGTTGAGGTGCTTAGTATGGCCCTAACTTAGGAATCCATGACAAGTTCTCTACGGTCAATTGGATTATGTTAGGGTATTGTATAAATATTGTAAATATGTATTTTTATGGCATGAAGTGCAGGGGAAGTATCTTTACAAGCTCAGTTAGGAAGCCTAGATTGAGGTAATGTTTGGGAGAGAGATAGGGGTTTGGGAAACCCGAATTAAGACTTGGAGAGGAGTCTACCATGTTCAGAGACTCAATCCTGAAAAGGAGAGCTCATGAACAATCCATTGGAGGGTGTAAAGATCAAACCCTCACTATATAATTAACCCTTTCTAAATGATTCCTAATGCCTTGTATTTATCCCATGACCCATCCAAGACTCTTAAAACATAATTTAAGCTTGGACAATATCGGTCCATTTACAAACAAGATTTTGTAGTCCATTGAGGACATTATGGTGCAGGGGCACCTAAGAACACATGAGGGTCACCCAGAGGACCTAAGGAGGATAGAATGAAGAACATGACCAAGGGTCATTTTATCTAATGTAACATGGCATGTAAAGCCATTTTATGTAATAAACAAGGAATAAAATTATCAAGGCTTGAAAATGACAAAATGGATGTAATAGATAGTTGAATGCCTGTATTGGCATAATGGGCCTAGATGGTTGGAATTGGGTCTTAGAGTAATTTTTATGGTTTAGATAGGTCATTTGGATCATAAAAGAATAAAATCCAAAGTTTAGAGTTTTTAGGAGTTTATTTGATTAAGTTTGCAAATTTGAATATTTAAATTCAAACGGTCACTTGAGATTAGGAGGGAAATTCTTAAAATAGGTTTAGTTTTCTTTGTTAGCATATCCAACTGATTTGATTCAGTTTGGGAGGTTAAAGGGAGTTTATTTAAGCCTTTAAAACTAAGAGAATGGGGGGAGAACAAATGGAAATCTATTTTTGTACGGGCTGGTTCAGATTTTGGCAATAAAAATCTGATTTCTTGCAAATTTGAGACTGTTTTGATGAGTATTTGATCTGATTTCATTCATGTGGTAGTGGAAGGATGTTTTAAATTGTTTTTTAGTAAATTTAAATCATTTTGTAGGGTTTTAACTTCTATTTGTTTTGACTGTCCTGTACAAGGACAATTTGTGCATTGATTAAAGATGTAAATTCATTGATCCATCCCCTTTATGTATTTTCTGTCACTTGGGGATGGATCCAAACCTTTTAACTTAGTATTCTAACATTGGAAATGCAGGAAAGAAGAAGAGTTTGCAAGTTGAGAGTGATTGAAGGAGTTTGATGAGTTTGAAGGGTGTATAAGGGTCATGAAATTGGTGCAAGGGTATAGCAGTACACGTTCTAGCCTTTGGAGGGGGGTATTTTATGCATGAATCCATCATAGGATGGTCAAATGACGGTGAATCAACTTTGGTTCAGTTTCTATGGTGTTGGGAGATGAGACATTGGGTGAGCCCAAGTTTCTAGGGAGTTTTGGGACAAATTTGGGGCTTTTACATCTAGAAGTGTCAAATATTCAAATTGATGGTAGAATCCTCTAATTACATTCATTTTAAGACACTATTGAAAGTGGAAAGGTCTAGGAGTGAGTCCTTAATAGGGCTGCTTTGTTAATTGGGCCTATTAGGCCTAGTTGGGAAACATGAATCAACAATTTTAAGGTGTGATGTTCCAAAACACATAGTCTTTGTTTTGACATATGTTATGAAACTTGAAAAAGGGTATTCAAATAATTTGATCACCATTTGAAGAGGTGATCAAGAATTTGGTTGATGGAACCAATTGGCAAGCTTAAACAAGCATGAACTGAGAATTTGTTTGATATGGTGGATATGGAGTTGCTGAAGGAAACCTAAGGTGTGGAGTCTTAAAGCAGATGGTATGAAAGGAGAGAATGAAGTAAAGGATTCTCCAAAGATGAGAAAATAAAAGAAAGTGATGTTCAAGCCCAGAAAGGATTCAACAGTCAAAGCAATGAAATCTGAGAATAAGAAGAAGATGAGGAAGAGAAGTGTAGGAAGTTACAAAAGGTTTATATACAAGGTTTTGAAATGAGTGCATCCCTCCAAGGGAATATCCAATGCTGCCATGGATATCATGGAGAGCTTCATGATTGATATTTTTTATAAGATTACTCCTGAGGCTACTTCTCTGCTGAAATATAACAAGATCGTGACACTTTCCTCCAGAGAAATTGAGACTGCTGTCAAGTTTGTTCTGCCTGGAGAATTGGCTAGGCATGCTACTTCTGAAGGAAGTAAGGCTGTTACCAAGTTTCCTACTACTCTAGGTTAGGTTTTGTTGGAAGATTTTAGGTTTTTTGTACTTGGTGTTTATGGCAGACTTGTTTAGAAGTTGGTTTTGGCTTGGGTTTATTTTAAAATGGGCCTATCTGGATAAACCAAAATGTAAACCTTCCGTTTCAGAGAGGGAGAAGTTGGAAAGGAAATGAGATAGTGCATCCTTGAATTGATTTGGTTCCTTAAGGCTCTTCCATGGCCTTCCAAGTGTTATGTGCCTACAAGTCATTGGCATAAAAACATAAAGTTTTTTTATTAATAATGAGAAATATTTGTACAACTCAGCTCAATAGGAGCACCAAAGGAAAGAGCTGAGCAGAAAAAACCTTCTGGTATTGCCCCAAAAAATAGAAGAGAAAGGTTGTCATTAAATCTTACAAACTTCCCGTTATACATGATGAGGCATATTAATGTCTGAATTTTGATATAAGTTTCTATAATTTGGACACACTCTTTGTGCTTTGACAAATCATTCCTGAACACTTGTTGTAAATATCTTGTGAACTTATGCTAGAGACAGCTAGAACCTACTAAACCTATGGGTAGTGTGTATGACATATTTTACTTAATATTATACATAGAATGCAGTATTTCATATAACTATTTTAAGCTATGTTCTAATATCTGAGTAAAAGTAGGAATGTTATCTTGCATGTGTGTTTCAGATGTTGCTAACTTTTCAGGAGAATGAGCAGCGACGCAAGGAGTGGTGATTACTGCATTTAAGGAGGAAGATAATGAAGACCGGTCATGGCAAAGAAAGAGTAGTTCAGTTCTATTGGATAAGCCACGCCTATAAAGGGGTTCTAGAAAATATAGGGGATACAACTTGCTATATTTCTTGCAAGTTGGTATTCTATTACTTGGCAGTAAATGTACTATGTCATGGTTGATCGTCCGCCTTCTTTTCTGGTGATGTTTGTTTAAGACTTTTTATGTATGTTTTTAATAAGCATCCAATCCTATATATAATGGATTTGGATTGTCTTAGAAGCTAATGAGAAAATAGATAACGTGGATTTAGATTCAGAAGTTACTCTTTCTATTCTTCATGAATTATTCAGTTTCTATGTAATCAAAAGAAAGATTTTAATGGAAGAAAGCTTTTGAAGCACTTGTTGTGTTCATAGTTAATTGAAACCGGCCAAGGGGGCCCACTTGGGAGGTGGAATAGATTTAGGTAGAATAAATTCATTTCTTGCAGTTTCCTATTTTCAAATAGATTTACTGTATTAGTCCTGCAACATTATTACTGTGAAGTTCCTACAACACTTGCAGAAGATGATCATAGTGGATGTTCTGAGTTTTTAATTAGTTTAGGTTCATTTCTTAAGCTTCCTTTATCTGTTGTTAGCCAATGTGGGTTTACTATTTTGTAGCAGTAGTATAGATTCTTCCAATGCATTTTACTTTCCTGCAGCATAGGTGTTATGACTCATAGAGGAACTTAGTGCACAAACTGTGCTGGCCCATTTCAAGTCCTACGTCCTTGGGTTGACAATTCAAGTGTATTTCATGATGGAATAGGTAATCCTTAGAGTAGAAATATTATCTTTGAAGGAGAGACAATGGTGTGATTATCTTCATCTATTGTGAAACCATACATTTTTGGCGTTGTTGCCAGGGATGGTGTCAAGCTAGGAACCTTCATGAGTCATTTATTTTCAGATTAGTTTGTTAGCTAGGAATTGCAAAGTTGTGAGCTTGATTAACAAGTCACCAATTTTTTGCATGCATCAAAGAAAGAGAGATGTCCATGGTAGATTTCTTCCTAAGGAGCCTGCGAAACCAAAAGGAGAATCTGAAGAACTTGAACTGCCATTTCTTGACGCAAGCCCAGAGTTTACTGCATCGTCATCTTCAGTAGAAGAAGACATCTAGAAAACATTTGACCTTCGTCCATTTGAGGAATATTAGCCAACTTCCATACTAATAGCACTTTAGGACCGCCTGCTATTCAGAATCCCCCAACAATTACCAATTTCTAGACACAGTTTCAATATCCCATACCTCCAGCTATGGCAGCTCCAACATTTCCATTTCCAATACCAAGTCTCGTCAATAATCCCAATCTAAAATATAGACCTGCATCAGCATTACCAAAGTTTTATGGTCTCATCATAGAGGATCCTGATACTTTCCTATTTGAATTTGATATCCTGTGCCAGAGCTTTGACTATAATAATGATAGTCACAAGCTAAAATTATTCCTAGCCACACTAAAAGAGTTAGCTTTAAAATGGTTTATGGGCTTGGGAGCAAATGCAGTAGTAAATTGGGATGATATGAGACACCTATTTCTTAATAAGTATAAGGACTATTGTAGGGGAAATGATTCAAAAGGTGATGACATTTTTAGAATGTCACAATGGGAAGATGAAACATTAGAAGATTATATATCTCGCTTCCTATTCAACTTACAAAAGAACCCACAACACACCCTGCAGGAGGAAACTGATTTTCCTTAGAGTAAATGAGAACTGTCTTGAAGCATTGGATTTGATGGTAGGAGGAGATATATCCCAATCTTCATGGGATGACCTTCAAAAGATTTGCCAGAACTACTCTAGGTCAGCAGTAAAGAAAGGAAGGGGATTTCGCTCAGTAATAGCCAAAGGAAGTGGCTCTGGTATTTCAAAGATGGAAATTTCAAATTTGTTGTCTGATTTCAAGCAAGACATCATCAATGATGTCACCACACATTTGGATACAATGGATGCTAAGAAGAAACATGCAGAAGCTAAGGAGTTGTTAGCTGAATACTGTCCACACTGCCAGAAACAGAAGAAAGATTGTCATTGCAAATTGGTCGCTAATGTGGAAAACTAGCATCTTCCAACTGAGTACCTAAAGATAGAAGGAGAAGACGAGCAAGTATTCTTCATTGCTCAATGTTGGCCATGGGCCGCACATCAAGGTATGCCTCAAGACCCTTTACAAAATTCAAATCCATATAGTAATGAATGGAAAAACCATGGTGTCCAAGGTCCTCCACAATATAATCAACCTAATTGGAATAATTCTTGGAAAAATAATCCACAAAGTCAATGGTATCCTCCATAATAGCTCCAATGGCAACAGTTTCCAAATTAATGGCAACCACCCCAAGGGAATTGGTAGTCTAAAAATCAATGGAGAGGACCTCAGCAATGGTCTAACAATACCGGATACCCACCTTTACCACCTCCAACAAATACACCTGCACTAATGCCACCACCTACAATTTTTGGACCTCAAAAATAGACTTAGTTGCCTGCACAACCTCAGCCAAATCCAAATAACTAGAAGCCACAACAACCAATGTATGTTGCTGATGCTCAACAGTATCCTGCTTATGCTCTAAATGTTGCCGATATCCATTTGAGATCTGGTACAACCTTACCAACACCTGAACCACCTCTTATAACTAAAATACCAGATCCTCCTGCAGCATCAGCACCAACAACTTCTCTGTCGAAAGTGGTTGATCTAGCCAGTGTAACTAGTTCAGTTCAAACTGAAACTACAGTTGAACCTCCTTTTCCACAAAAGCTTATACAAAGTAAACCTGCACAAATAGAGGAACAATCCTTTGACATCATTGACCAGCTGAAGAACATGCATGTCCAGATTCCTTTGTTCCAAGCTATTAAAGATGTTCCTGTTTATGGCAAAGCTATCAGAGAAGCCTATTTTTAAAAAGCCTAGGAGGAAGAAAAAGGACCCAACCACAATCCATGTTATAGGACAATTGGCTGACATCATGTTAGGGAAATTGGTTATTCCTAAATATTCTGATCTAGGAAGTCCAGTTGTGAATGTGATTATAAATGGTTAGTTAGTCAAAAATGCCTTGATTGATCTTGGTGCTGCTATAAATGTAATGACCAAGGATACTATGAAAAAGATGAACATAGAAGGATTATGGGCCACCCCAACAATTCTGCAACTCATCGATAATTCTACTGTCACTCCTGATGGAATGATAGAGGACATAGTAGTAGCCCTAGATTCTCTAGAGTACCCTGTAGATTTTATGATTCTATCCCCAAAAGTCAACTTAGCTGGTTATCCTGTCGTTTTAGGAAGACCATGGTTAGCTATAGTTAATGCAAATATAAGTTGTAGGTCAGGAAACATGACCATATTGGATGGACAAGCAACAAAGAAATTTGTTCTATATCCTCCAGCACAACCCCAACCAGATTTAAGCACACTTGTATGGCCAGATTTAGGGGATGGAGAGGAAGAGTTAAACTCTGTAGTATAGCTTATGTTATTACATAGACAGTCTTTTCTAAAGCTGCAAGAGGAGGATTCAGTAATTTAGAGTATTCTTAATAATACTTGTATAATAGAAAATGATGTATCTAACAGCTTTGTGTTGGAACTAACTACATATGAGGAATATACTAAGAATTGTTTTCTTCCTAAGGAGCCAAACATTATCCACCAGCTTTTACCATGTGAAATAGATACAAATCCCATCTTTGAAGCTGCTATGGTTAATCTCACAACTACTGTTGAGTTGTCAAAAGGTCATAATCTCCATGTCAATAACAAACTGCCTTCCAAATAGCTGAAACGGTTAACAGAGCTTCTTCAAAAACATGAAAAAGATTTTGCATGGGACTATGGAGATATGAAAGGGTTAAGCCCCACATTATGCACTCATAGAATATATATCAATGAAGGGTGCTTGCCACTTCGTCAACCCCAGAGGTGGATTAATCTAGCACTCAGGGAAATAGTTAAAATTGAACTAAAAAAATTGCTTGATGCTGGTTTCATATACCCTATATCTGATAGTCGATGGGTCTCACCTCTGGTTATAGTACCTAAAAAGGGAGGGAAATGGCAGATTTGTGTAGATTATAGAGAATTGAATAAGGCAATGAAGAGGGATCATTTTCCTTTACCATTTATTGATCAAGTTCTGGATACTCTGGCTGGTAAGAAATATTTTTCTTTTCTTGATGGATACAGTGGTTATAATCAGATAAGTATAGCTCCAGAGGATCAGGATAAAACTATATTTACATGCCCATGGGGTACATTTGCATACTCTATGTTGCCATTTGGCCTGTGTAATGCTCCAACAACATTTCAAAGAGCTGTAATTAGTATTTTTGCTGACATATCACATGACTGTATGGAAATATATATGGATGATTTTACAACATTTGGAGTAACCTTTAAGGAGGCTTTGAAGAATCTTGAAAAGGTTCTTGTTCGATGCAAAGAACATAATCTATCACTTAATAGTGAGAAATGTTTCATGCTCATGCAGGAAGGGGTAGTGCTTGGTCACTTTATATCAGCAGCCGGGACACAAGTGGACCCAGCCAAGATAGAGGTAATCCTAACATTGCCTATACCTACTAAACCAAATGATGTAAGATCTTTTTTAGGTCATGTTGGCTATTATAGACGTTTCATTCAAAATTTCAGTCAAATAGCTAGTCCTTTGTATACATTGCTGACTAAAGAAGCTGAATTCATTTGGACACTAGCATGTAATGAATCCTTCCTACAACTTAAGAAACTCCTCACCAGAGCACCAGTTCTTAAAGGACCAGATTGGTCTATTCCATTCCATATCCATACTAACGCATCAGACTATGTTGTAGGTGTTGTATTAGGACAAAAGCCTGCTAACCTTGAAAATGCAATCTATTATATTAGTAAATTTCTCCATGGCCCTGAACTAAACTACATAGTAACTGAGAAGGAACTTTTAGATGTACTTTATGCATTGAACAAATTCAGACACTATGTAAATGGCTATCCTATTTTTGTTCTTACTAACCACTTAGCCATAAAGTACTTGATGAACAAACCTGTTGTAAATGGACAATTGGCAAGATGGCTATTGTTATTGCAGGAATTTGATATTACCATTGTTGATAAGCTAGGAAAGGCTAATGTAGTTGCTGACTATTTGTCTAGAATTCAACTTGCTAATGAAGATCCAACTCCAATTGAAGATAAATTTCCAGATGAGCATTTGTTCCACATAGCAACCCATACACCATGGTATGCAAATATAGAAAATTATCTTACTGCAAATAAAATGCCACCACACTTCTCCCAAAAAGATAGGAAGAAGCTTGCAGAGAAAAGTTTTCATTACTCATGGATAGACAACAATCTCTTCTATACTGGACTAGATCAAATCATGAGGAGATGTGTTAGGGAATATGAAATATATGACATATTACATGCCTACCATGATGAACCATGTGGAGGCCATTTTTTAGGAAAAAGAATAGCATTAAAGATACTTACAACTAGATATTACTGGCCAACATTACACAAGGATGTAGCAACTTATACCACCAAGTGTGACAAGTGCCAGAGAATGGGCCAGCCAACAAGATCAGATGAGATGCCACTCAATCCACAGGTTGTTGTAACACCCTTTAACAAGTGGGGAATGGACTTCATAGGGCCAATTGACCCACCATCAAATGGTAAATCCTACATCTTAGTATGTACGGATTATTTAACAAAATGGGTGGAAGTCAGGGCGATGAAAAATGCAAGAGATGAGAAAGTAGCTAAATTCTTATATGAAGAAATATTCACACGCTATGGAGTTCCCAGAGAACTTGTAATAGCCAAGGAGCCCAGTTCACATCAAATTTGATCACTGAACTTATGAAAGAATACAACATAAGGTACCAAAAATCTAGCCCTTATCACCCTCAAGAAAATGGGCAAGCAAAGGTTACCAACAGAGAAATTGAGGCCATTTTGACCAAGACAGTGCAAATACATAGGAAGGATTGGAGCAGCAGATTAACTGAAGCCATTTGGGCTTACAGAACAACATGGAAGATGACAACTGGATTCACCCCATTTGAACTTGTGTATGGAAAAGAAGCAATTTTGCCCATTGAGTTTGAACATAAAACATTACGCACTACTCTAGAATTGAACATCAGTCTTCCTGCAGCACAAGAAGAGAGACTTCTCCACTTGAACTCACTGGATGAAATGAGAAAGATAGCTTTGGAAAGAATATAGATCATTCAGAAACAATGGAAGAAATGGCATGATGCACATATCAGGACTAAACACTTCCAAGTGGGAGATTGGGCTCTTTTATATGATTCTTCATACAAGGAGATACCAGGAAAATTACAGACTTAGTGGCTAGGGCCTTACAAAATTCAGTATGTATTCAACAATGGGGCAGTCCAGCAGACAACCATTGATCCAGTCTAGTTCAAACTGCTTGTAAATGGCCACCGATTGTGACTCTATCATAAACCACAGACCAAGGATGAGTTCCTGTAGCAATCCCAACCAAGAAATTTACCAACTCCTATGGACACAGTTCCTGCAGCGGAGGGTGCAAGCCTTCTTCCTGCAGCCGCACCATAACAAGCCTTCGATGAGAAACACATAATAAAACATCATTCCACATGAGGTCCATTCTTTCACTCACTCTTCATTTTCTTCTTATCAATTCATCTCATTTCTTTGTCTATCATCCACTCACCCTCCATGTTACCCACCAATTCTATTTTTAATGCTTTCAATAAAACATGTTGTTAGCACCTTTTTTGCTGTCACCAAACTTTGCCAACTCATCAAATTGCATACGGATGCACGATCTAAACATTTCAGGTACACATTTTTACTTTCTCCTCATTTTTAGTGCATAGGTTTCAATAATTATATATAATACTGCATTAAATGTATCGTATAAGCTTAAAGCCAGTTTCCCATTCCTGTGCGAAAATTTTTAAGTGCGGACACTTGTCAAAATTTCATGGGCGCCAAGGAAAGTATATTTATTTCCAAGTGTCATCTCCACATCACCCTAGTCATGTCCATGTTATATGTTGTACTTTGGCTATGGTCTATTTTAATTTTCAAATCTTTATTGTATCTATCGTACCTTTTCATTCCGATTTTGGGAAAGATCTCCTGAGTTTGACATGACTTAAAAGGACTATCATTTATGCAAGAACACTCTCAGTTAAAACCTTGATGTCCTTCATAATTAATGGCATCATTATTTTACATGCCAAACATAACGGAGTTGTGTTAAGAGAATGTGGTATCAACATTTCTCAGAAAGATCAATTTGAATTCTGAGAAGAAGGTATTTGCAAAGTGTTATCAGGGTGGTGAAAATAGAGAAATTTAAAACTAGGCATTTTGAATATGGGAGGTCAATTGCAGAGACATGAGCCCATTATCCATGGTATTCTATTAGCAGATGTGGAAGCAATCCATACTTTTAACGCTTGTGGATGGCTTGGCTACTTCCTACAGTTAACAAAGTTCAATGAAGAAGTAGCAATGGAGTTTATGAGGAAATTTGATGAAGGATAAGCCACAATATGGGGATTGAAAGTGGTTGCTACTAAGGAGTGGATAGCAGAAGTCACAGGACTACCAGTCAATGGAGAGCATTACCCAAATGAACATGATGCCAGGTCATCACGGGGATAATTTTCTCGGCTGAGTGACCCTCCATTGGAAATCTCAAAACAAGGGTGTAAGAGACTCTCTCTCCCAGCGCTGTATCTAGAATTGGCAAACCATATCATTAGGTATTTGACCTGTGAAGGTAGATTTTTGAACTTACACGCTCATCATTTTAAGCTGGTCAGTTGTGTAAGGCATAACATTTAAGTTAATGTCCCCAATTTTCTTTACAATATGTTGTGTATAAGTGCCGAGAAAACTCAAAAAGGAAATGAAAATTCTATTTCTCATCGTGCCCTAGTTAAAATTTTAGTTGAAAGGTCTCTTCGGGATTATTCCCCTGTATCATGGGCAAAATTTGTAGAATTTAAAACCTTGCAACCTCAAGCCAACCCTGTTCAGCAAAACTTAGGGAATGAGGAAGAAATTGAGGGGCCTAGTCAGAATCTAGCTGAAACAGAGAAAGAACCAGCATTATCTCCTACTGATAAAACCATTGAGCCTATTTTAGAAGGTGATATACCTAGCTCTACCATAGATAAAGGTAAACATAAGGTTGATGAAGAAAGCCCTAATTTTAAAAGGGAGGCCCAAAACCCTACTGTTCAAGTGACAAAGAGAAAGAGGTCTATTCCTACAGCAACTAATCTTGCAGCATCTACCCCAACACCATCTAAACCAAAACAGACCCACAAAGAAATAGAGGTTAAAGAGGTTCCTGTATGTCAAAGCCCTCACATGTGAGGTCAAGTATCAAAACCTCATACAAAACAGCAGGTCAAGAATATTCCAAATGACTCTCCTATACAGTTGGAACCCCAAAATGTGGAAACATGTGAAAATAAGCCTGACAGTGAAATACCATAGGGTGATCAAGAAATGTGTGGGTCAAATCCTACTGTTGTCATAGAAAATGCCCCAGAAAGTGTTCAACCTACCTCTCCACTAGTTCTTGTATACTCTAATGTTTCTATCATACCTTATAGATCCTCCTGGTACACCCATTATTTCAAGCAAGTTGCTAAGGAATGAAAGAAGAAAGCTATGGCCCAAGAATTTCCTTCATCTACAATTCAATCTGTATTGTTTGGTCTGTATAATCACTTCATTTTTCAAAAGACCTTGTGGAAACAAGAAAGAGACCAAATGTAGAAAATAATATTTGATAAAGATGAGGAAATTGAATCCCTCAAGGAACAACTTGAGAAACATAAACAACAGATGAATAAGGCTTTAAAGATAGCTGGCCAAGTCATGGCCTGTAGATCACCACCAAGGGTGTATTCTATTTGTCTAAAGGAACAGTTTCTATTATTTCAATTAATGATGATAATCAGGGATATTGATTGTGAATTTAAAACTGCTCAAGACTTTTACAATGTGTATCAAACTTTGCCCACATGGCAGAAGAATTTGTTGTGTGAACTTTATCTGCATAATTTCATAATTCCACTTGAAACAGAGTGGAATCCTCTACTTTACATAGGAGATGTTCACCTTAGGGCTTTAATGTCTTGGATGCACAATGAGACAAACTATGACCAGCAGTTACATGCCTCCAGAGATCTTGAAAAGTCTGAACCTTAGCCACTATGGGCTGAATCACATAAGCCTGATGATCTTCTAAGAGATTGGTTCAAATTAACTTATGGGAAACCAAAACCAGAGGTCAGGGCTAAAGTTTTTGCAGAAAGAGAAAAGGTTTATAGAGATTACCAGACACTCCCAAATTTTACACAACAAAGAGCTTTTTCAGGGATTAGGAACAGATGGAACCGACTGCCAGATGCCTTCAAAAAGGCAGAACCACATAGCCCTATCAATTATGAGGTAGTTGTTCATAAGGTGGCCAAATACATACAATTGGGATGATAGATAAAAAAGGAACTATGGATGCCCTTATCCTTTCAGCCTCCTACGCTTCTTTGGCCTCTTTACGATAATAATGCTACTAAACTAGACCTGCTGGTTGAGGAGCACAAAGGTGATCACTGGGAGCACAACAAAGGATTCTTCTACACCTTTAGAAGTGGCAAAAAAGGGAGAACTACAGTCAGAGACTTCAGAGCTATGGCAAAGAAGTATAATGCTTGAGGACAAGCATTTGATTAGTGGGGGGCAGATGATGAGGCATATTAATGTCTCAATTTTGATATAAGTTTTTATAATTTGGACACACTCTTTGTGCTTTGACAAATCATTCTTGAACACTTGTTGTAAATATCTTGTGAACTTATGCTAGAGACAGCTAGAACCTACTAAACCTATGGGTAGTGTGTATGGCATATTTTGCTTAATATTATACATAGAATGCAGTATTTCATATAACTGTTTTAAGCTATGTTCTAATATATGAGTAAAAGTAGGAATGTTATCTTGCATGTGTGTTTCGGATGTTGCTAACTTTTTAGGAGAATGAGGAGTGACGCAAGGAGTGGTGATTACTACATTTAAGGAGGAAGATAATGAAGACTGGTCATGGAAAAGAAAGCACAATTCAGGTCCGTTGGATAAGCCACACTTGCAAAGGAGTTCCAGAGAATATAGGGGATACAACTTGCTATATTTCTTGCAAGTTGTTATTCTATTGCTTGGTAGTAAATGTACTATGTCATGGTTGATCTTCCGCCTTCTTTTCTGGTGATGTTTGTTTAAGACTTTTTATGTATGTTTTTAATAAGCATCCAATCCTATATATAATGGATTTGGATTGTCTTAGAAGCTAATGAGAAAATAGATAATGTTGATTTAGATTCAGAAGTTACTCTTTCTATTCTTCATGAATTATTCAGTTTCTATGTAATCAAAAGAAAGATTTTAATGGAAGAAAGGTTTTAAAGTACTTGTTGTGTTCATAGTTAATTGAAACTGACCAAGGGGGCCCACTTGGGAGGTGCAATAGATTTAGGTAGAATATATTCATTTCTTGCAATTTCCTATTTTCAGATAGATTTACTGTATTAGTCCTGCAGCATTATTACTGTGAAGTTCTTGCAGCACTTGCAGAAGATGATCATAGTGGATGTTCTGAGTTGTTAATTAGTTTAGGTTCATTTCTTAAGCTTCCTGCAATTATTTGTTGTTAGCCAATGTGGGTTTACTATTTTGTAGCAGTAGTATAGATTCTTCCAATGCATTTTACTTTCATGTAGCATAGGTGTTATGACTCCTAGAGGAACTTAGTGCACAAACTGTGCTGGCCCATTTCAAGTCCTATGTCCCTGGGTTCACAATTCAAGTCTATTTCATGATGGAATAGGTAATCCTTAGAATAGAAATATTATCTTTGAAGGAGAGACAATGGCCTGATTATCTTCATCTATTGTGAAATTGTACAATACATACGGGGTAATGCATGAGCAATTTACAGTGCTATATAAATTTGACATGTTACAATATTTTGTATCTCCATTTAGTCCAATGAACCAATTGGGTCTGCCCTACCCTTGATTGTCTCAAGTATTGCCTTGTGGTCTAACTCACGAACCTTCCAAAGAGTTTTATTATGTGGTCTTCCCCCATATCTGATCAAATGGACATTTGATGCAATGTCAAGGTTTGAATAATGAAGAATATTTCTGTGTGTCTCCCAATCCTCGAACAACCACAACCTAGGGTTCTTCATAGCATATCGTCTAAGCCATGTACCAGTTACAACCACTTCTCCTATAGGGTATTCTAATTCTTCACCATCGATAACCAAGTGATCCAATTTCTTTTTTGCCTCAACACAGCAGCACAAATAATAATCTGTCCCTTCTTCATTGTCTTCAGGTGCAATAACAACAAAAACATGGCTTGTAATGATATAAACATAATGAGGACATTAGTTTACTAAATATTTAAGATAAAGTACTACATTTGAGATTATTTGTATGTGGAAAATTTTACCTAGTTGTACTAGATCAGATAAGCGATCAAAGTCAATGGATGATTCCATTTTTGTCAGTTGTAGTGATTCATGGGGATGATAGGAGGCAAGTGGACTCAAAATACATGTATACCATTCATCAACCCATTTCTTTGACTCACACCCATCCCAATCTTCATCTACACATGATGAACAAAAGCACGCCATATGTCATGTGTGGATACTCCATGAACCTGCATTACAACTTATAAAAGAGTGTAGCTCACTCGATCCTATCAATGTACAATAATCCTCATATGGTGCAATGTTAGTTTCATCCATCAACCAAAAAAATTTATGAATAGTAGACTCACCTTCATTACCTAGCCCATTGTAGCATTACACCATGGACAATACATCTTGCATCTGACAATATTTCTTTTTGTTTGTACTTTAATTCTTCACGTGCTAAGGCTCTTTTAATACATGCACCTGCGCCATCATGCTCTCCCTTTCCATGACTAGCCTCTGTGAAATTCCACATATATTGAATTCTAGTAGTCTTATGCATCCTGCACAACCAATAAAACATCCGAGAATTCTTGAATTGTGATGCACAATTATCTGACCATATGATATGTCGATGATATTTTATGCCCCTGTTTTCCAAATGACCATAAAATAGTTGAAAGCAACCATGTACAAACTCTATAGAATGTGAGTGATCATCGCTGATATAAAAATGACACTCCCTCAATATCTTCCTATTCTCCTCTATACAGTCTAGTGCATGCATGAATGCTATATGAACAAATATAGCGACCTATTGAGAGAAGTAATACTTTGCTTGCACCTCATTCTGTGGTTGTAGTGTGTAGTTCTCTGCAAAGTCCACAACTAAAACAATGGTATCAAGTGGGAATGTGTCCCTACACAACTTGAATTGCATATCCAACCATCACGCTCTATGTGTATGCCTTGCATACTCATAAATAACTTTTTTACAAAAAAATGTCCATGAACTAATACACTGAAATTTTTTCAATTACTAAATCACATCTTTTAGCCTCTTTTCCATCTTTTAAATTGTATGTTAGGGTCTTATATTTTCCAAATTCCACTATTTCATTACCGATTGCATGCGTACTCTCCATATGTTGACAAATTGGCAAACGTCGCAAACCTCTGCAATCTATGCATGTACCATTCAAGCATGAGAGCTTGTAAAATTGTTGACCATCCACTCTTTCACATAAAATGCTAGATATTAATGCCCTTGAAGATCTAGGTGGGACATTTATGTTACAATCCTTCAAAACATTGTTAGAGTGCAAATCTACACATATATTCCTATAAACTTCAAAATGGTTAGAAAATTCAATATGTACCCTATAACAACAAGTTGTGCATGTGTGATTTATCTTCAAATAAAAAGGTTTACACATTTCAAAATATCTCTGACTAATTTTAATTTGAGGATACATATGCATAAATTTTGCAAAGAATTGTGTCTGAGTTGAATCCAAAAAATGTTTTGGATGTGGAACACAAATTCGACTACCAATCCTCCTTCTTACAACATCTCTTTGATTAGGAGATACTCGTGTATTATTCTTCCAAAATTCTTCAATCAAGGATTTCAAAGCTTCAACAATTTCTTTATCTTTTCACGTTAGTCTACCGGAAAATGCCCATAACTCATTGCTATTTGGATCTTCCGCTCTTTGACACCTTCCCAGGGCTCTCATTAGAGACTTTCTACTTATTTTCAATGTTTTTCTTGTCTTTCTAATGAGTCAAGATTTCTTCATTTGAGTGCTTACTATCATTGATGTAAGTACATATTGTGTGACATTACTATCTTTCATGCGTGATGTAGAACCCACACTCTCATATGCAGTCATTAGATTCTTTACAATAGATTTTTCACTTGACTCATCCATCATTCTTAGCCCAAGAATCTTCATGATGGGCCTAAATTTCAGATTTGTCATCATTTCAACAAATAGTTGACATCTTCTTGTCATGTTTAAATTCTCAAAAAATGATCTCCAAATATGATTAGCATTTCTTTGACAAGTACGCTTGGGAATCTTGTCAGGCATTGCTTGAAAAATGTTAGTATCAATATCAATCAAATATTTTGGCTTTCTATAAATAATTCTAGGAGCATCAAAAATATTATGTGTGAATTACGTACCATCTTGAATGCCTTCAACATGAGATGATGTTGTGCCTACACCTTGGGATGTAGGTAATGGTGTGCCTTCAACATGAGATGTTGTGCCTACACCTTGGGGTGTAGATAATGGTGTGCCTTCAACATGATACAATTGTGTACCTCCACATTGGAATGTAGACAATGGTGTGCCTTCAACATGATACAAGGGTGTGCCCACACCTTCGGAAGTAGACTATGGTGTGCCTTCAACATGATACATTGGTGTACCTCCACCTTCGAAAGTAGACAATGGTGTGCCTCCAACATTGGATGATGATTTCTCTTGAACTTGGGAACTCATAGATGATGTCCCCACATCTTCATAATTCAATTGCCTTGTTGCATGCAAGTTTCTCATTCATTGTCTTTTTGTTTCCAATTTCAATTCTCTCTTACTTTGTATTGATGTTTCATGTTCCTGATCCAAAGAAAAATTTTCTTGTATGGTATATAATTTTTTTTGTTCATGAAGTTGTCTCATTCTTTCCCTTTTCTTCTCTTTGTCTCTTTCATGCTCTTCCGGTGTTAAATTCTTTGCTCATTTCCTTGGCATGATGATGATTTCTACATATGAATTGATTACAATTTTAAAAATATAATATAAATGTAAAACAATACGTCAAATTAAAATATAAACCTCTTACAATATGACAAATTATAATATAAATTTATTACAATTATATCAAATTATGTATTGAACAAGTCTATATCATACCAATTATAAACCAAAACACTCTTTATTCACATTTGACATGTAAAAAAATAAAAAACTTACCTCAATCGATAAATTTTGGTGATAATAATTGACTTTCACAATTCAATGTTGATTTTTAAACAAAAAGATAGTGCAAATTGATAGAATATGCTTCTTTGTCACTATCAACACCATGAAAATAGAATACTTGTCGGATAACACACAAAACTCAGACAACATACAGAAAAAGTGGGCCTCTTTCACGAGATCCTTGGCAAAGAAGACCATTTGTTATAGTTTTGCATAGCGCGAGTGGGCTATAGGGCGTGTGCCCTATACAAAATAAAAAAGTGTTATTCATACTCTTGAATAGGGTGTGTGCCCTATGCAAAACAAGAAGAGAGAGAGAGAGAGAGAGAGAGAGAGAGAGAGGAGAGAGAGAGAGAGAGAGAGAGAGAGAGAGAGAGAGAGAAGGGGAGAGGGAGAGGGAGAGAGAATGGAGAGAGTAGGAGAGAAGGGGAAGGAGAGAGAGAAAGGGAGAGGGAGAGAGAATGGAGAGAGTAGGAGAGAGAGAGAGAGAGAGAGAGAGAGAGAGAGAGAGAGAGAGAGAGAGAGAGAGAGAAGGTGGGAGAGAGCATATGTGTGTGTGAGAGAGAGAGGGGGTGAAAGACGATAAGAAGGGAAAATATAGAGGATAGGAAGGTGTAGAGAGACAGAGAGTATGGGGGAGGGAGAGCTCTCTCTCTCTCCTCTCTCTCTCTCTCTCTCTCTCTCCCTCTCTCCCTCTCTCTCTCTCCCTCTCACTCTAACTATTTCTCATCACTATTTAAATCTATATCTTAAATAGGGCGATCACACTATTGAAATCTATGACTTTCATAGGGTGCACGTCCTATGAAAGTCATAGATTTTAATAGTGCACTCACTCTATAGGGCATGTGCGCTTTGTAAGGAATTGGAATTTACCAATCCTAAGGCTTGGATTTACCTTGTAGATCCAAGTCAAAGGCTTGGACGATTGAAATAGGCCCGAGATGTGTTTTCCAGCAGACATACAAAAAATGACATCTTTTTTGTGTGCTCCTTGTCAGGTTTACTCGTGGCTCAAGAACATAAAAATCAGATGACGTGATATTGCAGATCTCTCTGTTAGCTATCTAAGCATATAATTTATTTTGAATTCTGATTATGTTAAGTTTTTCAACTCTAATTTCTTTTGTGTGTATGTCCATTTTTTGTAAAAAACCAACATGTAGTAATTTGGGCATAGATTTTGGATCATTCATTGAATTTTGTAACAAGTTACATTTTTAGAAACTAGACTCCATTCTACACACTTTAAAAAAAAGAAAATTTGATTTTCAATTAGTTTTAAATGATTTCTAGGGGGAGCACACATAAATTTAATGTTTTCAAGATGTGTGCACTTCGTAAATTCATCAAAAATTGTACATTCATAAAAAAATTACCAAATTTTTTTTGGATAAACTACGTCATGTTAGCTAAATTCTCACCAGAGCAATTAAAAAAATTCAAAAAAAAAGTTAACATTTTAGGGGGAGCACACTAGATGTTATGTTATATTTTTTGACAAAAAATAGGACCACTTTTTGTGCTCCCCCTTTTTGAGGGCCTTAATCTCCACCATTTTCAAAATAAGTTAGTAGTTTAGGAACTAGATTGAGAGTATTACAACTCTTATTTTTGTCACATCTTAAAATTTTGAGTCTAACTATCTTCAATTTCTTGGTTAAGTTCAGAGTTTTTTGATTTCAGGAAAACAGTGGCATCTTATACCCCCTTTTTGGTCCCCCATCTTTGTGCACTTACCCTTTATAAAAGCTAAAACTAGTATTATTAACCAAACCATGTTCAATAATAAAAATAAAAATAAACATCATAATAGCCTATCAAACCAGAAGAAATTTGTATTCTATTTCTACCCAAAAAAGTAAGTTACAGGTCTGAACCCTCCATCAAAAAAAAGAAGTTACTGTGTGAGTCCCCTTTCTTCTATAATAATATAACATATATAAAATTGTGTGCATTGAAGTCCACCTCTGAAATGAAACTAGAAGTCCATCAATTTGTCTCATCTCTTGATTTAATATTTCCTCTTTATGTTGGATTCTTAATTGACAGATAATTGCTCAATTTAAAAGTAATTTTATATTTTTTAACTCAAATGTAATATTTTATTTTTCTATCAATAATTGAAATTAGGGTTATGATAGATATATCTAAGAATAAAGAGCAAATATTTAAAAATCACTTATTGCAAGAATAAATAAGGGTTGGAAGTAACTGGAGTCCCTACCTAAGATGGGGAAGCAAGCGAGGGTGTGGGAGAAGGGGGAAATGTAGGACTCATATCACAGGCAAGTGAAAGAACATCTAACATTTTCTTTGTCATTTGTTGAATCTAATTATGTTTCTTTGTCATCTGTTGAATCTAATTATGTATGACAATACATTTTTTTATGTAAGAAGGCGGTTTGATTAAGAAGAAGAAGATGCAGTAAAGCCTCTAGCTACTATACTATTACTACCAATACAAATGAGTGATTTAGCTAATTCCTTGATATGAATAAGAAACAAAGAGATCTAGCACTCAGATAGGTTTAATATCCAGTGGCCAAATAGAGGACTTATAGATCACAATGCAATAATCATTTAAGGAAAACAAAAATTCAAAAAGCTCATAGTCGGTTTGAAATAGAAGCATGCTAATGAATAAAAAACCTTTAGATATAAAATTTATGGATATAAATCAAATATGAGAAACTTGCATTGTGTGTTTTTATGGTGAAGTTGGAAAAAGGAAAATAATTCTTATATCCATTATAACAGTAAATCAAAGGTTAAAATATGTTATCAGGTGAGGAATACAAACTTTTGAACTGATATCCAAGCTAAACCTGTAAAATTAAATGAGGATGGAAATTTTTCAAACAACCAAAGTAAGGATGGTTAGAAACCTCCTGCTTAGTGCATCTACAACCTTATTCAACTACCCTATTTTGTGCTTGATTGTGAAAGTGAATGCCTGAAGATATTCCATCCACTTAAGATGTCTATTGCTCAACTTCTCTTATGTGTTTATGTAGCTAAGGGCCTGGTTGTCAGTAAACACCATGAACTCCTTTGGCAACAAGTAATGTCTCCACTTTCTTAGAGATTGTACCAAAGCATACAGCTCCAAATCATAAGAAGAGTATATCTTCTTAGCTTCATTTATTTTCTCACTAAAGAAGGCTACTAGTCTACCTTCTTGGCTCAACACACCCCCTATAGCCAACCCACTAGCATGACACTCCAAAGTGAATAATTTGTCAAAACTAGGAAACCTAAGGATAGGTTGTGTTGCTACTTGTTCCTTCAGCCTTTTGAATGCTTGATCTATTGCACGAGTCCATTTAAACTTGATCTTGAGACCACCTTTAATGGTATCCACCATTGGTATACAAATACCACTAAACTGCCTTATAAACTTCCTGTAAAATTGAGTTAACCCATGAGAGCTCCTTACCTCTGTTGTTGTGGTTGGTGTAGGCCAACTTAAGATAGCTTCCACCTTACTTGGATCCATTTTTAGTGATCCATAGGATACTACAAACCCCAAATAAACCAGCTCCTGTTTGAAGAACTCACACTTTTCTAGATTTATGGATAGCTTATCCTCCTGCAACCCTTTTAGGACCATCTCCACATGTTTTAAATGTTCTTTTGATGTCTTACTGAAAATGAGTATATCATCCAGATACACTACCACAAATATCCCTATGAAATCTTTAAGCACTTCATTCATGAGCCTCATGAATGTGCTAGGTGTATTTGAGAGGCCAAATGGCACAATTCTCCACTCATATAGCCCATGAATGGTCTTAAAGGTTGTCTTCCACTCATCTCCATCCTTGATTCTAATCTGATGGTATCCACTTTTAAGGTCCAATTTGGTGAAGTACATTGCTCCTCCAAGACAATCCATTAAATCCTCAATTATAGGTATGGGGAACTTATACCGGATTGTAATCCTATTTATGGCTATTGAGTCTATACAAAGCCTCCACTTTCCACCCTTCTTTGATGCTAATACAACTAGAACTACACAAGGGCTTATGCTTTTCCTAATCAGCCCCTGGTCCAAAATTTCTTCCACTTGTCTAGCCACCTCCAAATTTTGTTCTAGAGTGAGCTTGTAAGCTTCCTTATTGGGAAATGATGCACTTGGTACAAAGTCTATTTGATGACTTATCACTCTCCTAGGAGGTAAGGTTGCTAGGGTACCATCACTAACTATGTCCTTGTACTTTTCTAGTAGCTCCTAAATTGCTGATGGTAAGGGCTCTGTCTTGGTTTTCTCCTCCTTCTTGAGCTTGAGTAGTATAGCATACTCATCACTATCCTCATCCTTGAGGGCCTTAATGAAATCTTTGCTTCCACTCATCAATATGCTAGGAGTCTTGGACTGAGATTCATCCTCTTCTAATAAGGATTGAATCTTGTAGGTCTTGTTATCTTTCTTGAAGGATATGGAGTTCTCTTTCCCATCATACACTACACTCCTATCAAATTGTCAAGGCCTGCCTAATAGAAAATGGAATGCATCCATAGGAAACACATCATAGAGTAGCTTGCCCTTATACCCTAAAATAGAAAACTCCACCCAAGCCTTCTCATTCACCAACACACTTTGTCCTTTATTTAGCCATGTCACCTTGTATGGGTTGACATGAAGGATCTTTTCCAACTTCATCTTGTTCACAGCCTCCTCTACTATGATATTGTCAGTGGAACCTTAATCCACAATCACCTTACACACCTTGCCAAGGATTTTACACCTCATCCTAAATAAGGCTCTCCCATGCTTAGGTTCATCCTTAACCGGCTGCCTGATCAAAACCCTTTTGAAATTAGATTTTCTCCCATTTCTGATTCAATATGGTCTACCTCAGGTGTTTTGACACTTGTTGTGTATTCATGGGTATATGCAACTCTATTTCCATTATTTGATGAGGAAGGCTTATCAAGGCACCTATAAGCCGGGTGACCCAACTGGCCACAATTGCAACATTTCATACTTACAAAGTGTGAGTTTCTCTTGCCTATACCTCTTCCTCTATTAGGGCCTCCTTGTGTACCTATACCTCTAGAATGACCCCCTCTTGGATTGGTCTCACCACCATGCTCGGTCAACTTGGATTCCCCTTGGTTTCTCTACTCATTACCCCTACCTTGGTAACCACCTTGATGATTCATTTGGTGTCTACTTCTTCCCCTGCCCCTGTTATTGGAGTATCCCTTCTTTTTGTTCCTTTCTTTAACTTTGATAGCCAACTAATGACATTTTTGAATAGTGGTTGGAGTCCACAAACTTACCTCCTCCTAAATGTTCCATTTGAGACCACTTAGATATTTGGCCACTTTAATGGATTCCTCTTCTTGGATCTTGGACCTAAGGCATAAATTTTGAAACTCCTCTGTATAAGAGACCACATCTAGGTCCTTTTGCTTCAATCCTTGTCTCTTTTTATGAAGTTGGACTTCATAGTCTTCTAGTAGGTAATTCTCCTTCACCTTATTCACCATGGCTTTCCAATTTTCTATAGGTAACTTAACCAAGCTGATCCTTTCATCTTTTAGGTATTTCCACCATGTCAAGGCTTCTCCTCTCAATCTAGACTTGGAAACCTTAATCTTTTGGGCTTCTGTCACACCCTCACATTCAAAATGGTTTTCCATTCCCTCAATCCATTCCATGACTATTTCAATGTCTATTTTCCCACTAAATAGTGGTAGTCCTTCAAAAGCCTTTGCATTCAAAGCTTTAATGGCCTTCAAGAATGGTTCCTCATTGGTTAAGGGGTCTAGTTCAGGTATGATGTCATCTTCATCAATAGTCTTCTTACCCCTGTCACTGGTTTCAACACCCATGTTCAGTTCTTGAGTTCTCTGATCAACCACTTCTTGTAGTTTTATCCTCATCTCATCCATAGCATCTTCAAGGAGTCTATTCCTCTCCTTTTGATCTTTTACTTCTCTAGCTAGCTCTACATTTGTAACCATTATGTTCTCCCCTACTGATTCACTAGTATATAGAGACATGCACTGTCCTCCAAATATTTAACCAACTCTGATACCAATCTGGTGTAACACAAGTCTTTCTCAAAATGGTCCCAATCTCTTCTAGGATTACACAAGGATAACTTCCTAGCCTATAGGGCACTATCCTAGTGTCCTCACAAGGATTGGTAAACTCAATCCTCTCCTATTCAACTTGTAACACCAAGGTTTAAATAAATCTCCTTTCAACATATCATTCCTTTGCTTTCTTCAAGCTCCACCATCCTCAAATTTGGAAATTTAGTTTGCAATTCACCCTCAAATGGAGAGGAGGGTTGTTTCATGTAGAATATGGTTCAAAACCATGTTTAATCCCATTTCCTTCAAGGTAAACCCTATCGCTAACTAGCTTTTCTTGCTAACTATCCCAAAAAGGGTTACAAGGCTATTAGGCCTAATTGGTCTCTTTATTCAATAACTCCAACCTTTTCCAAACAAAATTCCAAACCAATTGTAGACTTGAGTACCCTTTTGGAAGGGCTTTCAGATTCTTTAGGTCTCCCTTTCCCACTCTATCTGTATAGGGGTTGCCTAGAAATAGGGATATAATTAAGGGTTTACTAACTCACTATTTGAACTAGTGAGGGTTTGATGATTCCTCAAGTTTCAATCCTCCTCCGAAGCTTCTCTGCATTGGAGATGTTTGGTAACTCATCTAGCCTCCCCTCCACAATGTTTTATTGAAGCTATGAGTGCTTTCAATCACTCCTATTGGCTGTGCAACACACTATGACCCCTAGCCATGCACTCTTGGCTTGCCTAGGGCATCACCTAAAAAATTATTCCTAAATTTTTTAGGGCCACTCCTTTCATCATTCTATATTGCAAGGAGTCTAGTCATATATCCCAAGGAGTCATACATATTGTACAGTGGGAGAGTGATCTAGCACTCTATTTTGCAAAACCTTCTCTGGACCAACCCGAGACAGGCCAGAGAATAAAAGAAATACAAACTAATGCTAAAACTTGATAAAATGATTAACTAGCTATCCTAGAAATCAAAATACATTCTAATCCAACACATGCAATAATTAAAGTTGATCTTTCAATCCATTTTAGAGCTCTATCACACACAAATCCATTCACTGTCAAAAACATTACACAGCCACCCTTGTGCCAGAGCTTGGTTTTCCATACCACACACTTCCCAATGCTCACATTTATGGTTTTCAAACATTAAATATCCCATCCCAAGTGTATGGATCCTTGGTTTAGGCTATTAGCCTTCTAGGGCCATTTTCAAGGTAAATGAGAAATGTTATCATGACAACATTTCAAGTTGTCATGACAACTTTCAAAGTTGTCACATAATTTTTGGTGGATTATCAAACCACCTGATCACACACCTTATGTGACTTACCCCAGACTAGACCAGGGTTCTTAAGACCATTTTCATCCTCTAAAATCATAAAAGAGGCCATTTTAGAGCTTTTAGAAAATTATCCCATGCTTGGCAACTTTAGCTAAGTTAGCCAACTCTAATTCATCCTGACTCAAGAAGACTCACCTAGGACTTAGGGAAACCAAGCTAACAACTAACCAAAACACTTGAGAGACTAAAAAGTCTCCTCACTACACTAGTGGCTTGGTTAAGGCCACTACAAGCAAAAAATCAACTCTAGGGACACTAGGTACCAAGTAGCCTTACCTAGGTGCCCTACACCACACGTGTATATACTTTGAGGGTTCAATAGTTTTAATATATATTTTATGTGCATATGTTGGTATGAATTACCTTGCCTTAAGACCTCCCCTTAAGACATTAGTTAGTTACTTATTTAATTTTTTTCTACTTCCATGACATTAGTTAGTGTATCATCTTAAAATGGAAGCACTTCCATGTTAAGAGCGTTTAGCCCTTCGAGTAAGTGGTTTGGGGTCATATTGGATGCCTTGAATTGATCTTTTCTTTGATCTAGATTTCTCCCACTTTCCACTTCTTTTCTACTTTGTTCTAGGTGAAATTAGGGTTAGGATCCTTAGGATTCTCCTTAATTTCCCTCTTCCATGGCTCTATTTTCTAGGTAAGACTTAGAAATAGGTCCTCCTAGCCTTCATCATAGTCATCATAGGATTTTATGCCTATCCCTAGCATTCTTTCCCTGTCTGATATCATTTCTAGGTCTCTGGGCATCCCCGAGACCTCCTGTCCTGGTTCTGATTGAATCTGGGCCTAGGGTCAAATTTGAGGTTAATCTTGACTAGGTCAAGATTGAGCTCAAACCTGACTAGATCAGGATTGAGGTCATACCTGACTAGGTCAGTCCCAACCTCAATTTTTCCCCCTTCCTTCAAGTTTCTAATTTCCTTGATTTCCAGGCATCGGGCTTTCGAGATATTTATTTTCCCGCCTTCGGGTTGGCCATTTCGGGTTTCAGGATGGTAAATCCTCTAATTGCATTTAATCTAGGTATATTTTCTAAAGGTTAGGACCTATTTGGGATTTAATTCTCCAAGGTGGCCCCTCTAGAGGATTGTGCCCTAGTTCACTATAAAAGGAGGCCTTCCTCTCTCATTTTCTGATCCACAATCAAGCAATTAACATCCATTATTCACATCTAATCCTCAAGAAATTTCTCTCAAGCTCTCGAGGTGCTCAAGAAAGAATTCATTCAAGCATTCAAGTTCTCTTCTTCATCTGAGTTCTCCATTGAAGATCAAGGATTCAAGCATTCAAGCCATTGAAGGGATTTGGTTTAAACATTCAAGATCCATCATTCAAACCCTAGATCTAGCCATCATGATGGTGTGATCTTCCTTCAAGATCCTTTGTTCATCTTCAATAGCCATTCTTCCCTCAAGGTGGATTCCAAACATACAATCATGGAGGTTTGATTTATTGTTTTGTTCAAGCTTTCATATCAATATACTTGTTTACATTCAAAATACAATTGCATATCTATTGAATTGTATAGCTTCATTGTTAGATCCTTTTCTACTACTTGCTAGCATTCCTATTTCAATTTCAATATTAAGGTTGATTCCAAACCAGGGTTTGACCAAGGCAAACCTCTCAAACAAATAATAAAAACCCTCCTTTTCTTGTAGGTACAGGTGCAAAATTTCAGATCTGAGAGAGAATTTGGATACCCTTTTCGGTGAACTTTCGAGATTTGTGAACAAAATCAAAACTGGCCTTCAAATAAAGAATGTAGTATTTAACCTTTTATGAGGATCAAAGTCGACCTGAGCTCATCTTGGAGAAATATTTCTGGGTTTTCTCTATCTCAGCATTTCCAGTCCAAAACAAGTTGCAGAATTGCCCAAAAGTACACATAGACATCAAAAATTGACATTTTCCAGATCTGCCCTAATTTGAGGTTAGTATTTATATTTAAATTACTAAAAAATTCAATTCAACCATAGGGAAACATAGGGTTATTTTCTCTCTCTTCCATATTCTCCTTAGATTGATTCGATTATGTATTAACCTTTTTGGTTGATCAAATTAGATTTCTCCTTTGGGAATTTGGATTTAGGAGTGAATCTCATATTTCCCCCATACAATACATACACACACATTTCAATAGAGGTGATTCCATTTTACCTCTATTCATTTTGGTGAACCCGACGTGCTTACTCTCCTTTTTTTTGTGGAATTAGATGCCCTATTGTGTTAGATTTTAGATCCTTTCTTGCCTTTAGATTAGATCTAGTTTATGCTCTTGCATTTTAAAATTAAAAAATTCAAAAAAATCTATATAATCAATAAAATCCAAAAATATTTCTTGCATTTCATTTTTTGTGGTGATTGTTAAGATACTTTGGTGTGTACTTATGTTCATTATTACTGTTCTTTTAACATCTCTTTATAATACCCATGATGTTTATGAGAGTATCATTCACTTCATTATGTTTACGACCCTTCACTTTGCTCTTGCCTATGGTTTTGTGAAGTTGACCGACACTAATCTGTCTACATTTAAAACCTTCATTAAAGATTTATGTGGTAGCCTTATTAATCTTTTGGATTATGTGAAGAATTTGGTAGATGATACACCATTTCCTAATCTTCCTAATCTTAATCCTATCAATCCTAATCCTAATCCTATCAATCCTAATCTTAATCCTATCAATCCTAATCCTAATATTCCTAATCCTAATTTGATACCTAATTATCCATCTATTCATCCTTGCTCTTCTCATACTTATGATGGGATTCAAGCTATAGTTCAGGATGTGGATGTGCAATATTTCTTTGATTTACCTTCTCCTCCGATTCATGGTGATATTAAAGGAAAGGGTAAAGAAACTTCTTTCAAACCTATTATCCCACCTTATGCAACCTTTACTCATGAACATGATAAATAGTCACCTCATGTAGAAGCTTTACATAATATGTACACTACCGGATATAATATGGTGACTAAACAAGGTTATAAAGGTTTAGGGCTTGGGATTAATGAGCATGGTATTAGGTTCCCAGTTCATATACCCCCTAAACTGAATATATATGGTGTTGGGTGTTCAAAATCTCAAGTTAAGGTAGGTAATGCTAAACATTGTCCTCGTCTCCCCACACCTATATTAGATAACTCTACTAATCATCAAGAAATTGCTAAGAAGGTATATGTTGAGCTAATGAATTCCAAGAAAGAAATCTTTAGACCTATGCTAATCGATGCTTTACACAAATACAAATGTCCTTTTCATTATAGTAACAAACATTTACTTGTTGATTGTAAACATTTCAAGTTATATGTTAGAGAAAGAGCTACTTTAGGAATTATATCTCACTCTCATGCAGTTTTACAATTCCTTCATAATTTTGATATAGGGGATTCCCCTCCTTTAGATATAATGTAGATGTTCTTTCCCTCTTGTCTCATGACTAGGGGGTAAGAGGTGTATTTTCATCTAGTCTCCTAGAACCCATTAGGCTTTTAGTATATATATTATGTCTTGAGCTTAATTGGTATTCTTTTTCTCCTACTTTTCTATGGTTTTGCATTATGTTTTTAATCATCCATAGAATATTTCAAGATATCTTTTCTAAGATATTTGTTTTGAAAAAGTATCCCTTGTCTCTATCTCTGGGGGGTAAGGTACCTCTTTCTTTCTCTTTGTCTAGGGAATTGTTTTCCTTAGCTTAGTGGTATTTGTTTATATTGTAACATTATTTCAACATATTGATAGATGTTCTAACTATGGATAACCTTTTTACATGAGAAGTTGTTGTCCTAAGTTGTAACTTCTTCTCCATGTTTCAAATTATGTTCTTTATAAATTCTCACCCTTGCTTTGGTGTTAGAATTGTTTCCTTCATTCCAAAGATTCCTCTTCCTCTTGTTTGTAGGGGGCTTGATGATTGAATCTTTGTTTCCACTGTTGAAAGATGATATTTTATCTAAAGCACTCCTCTTTGGTGGGGGGTCTTGTTGATAAGATCTTTTTCTTTGAGGATCCTTTTCCATGAGTGACATATCCTTTTCACGATTATCTATATTCTTGGATGTAGGGGTCAATATCCCTCACTCAAGATATGGTATACATTGTTGCTAAACAAGATATCTCCTTGCATTGTGAAGTAGGTATCCTCTTCCATCTTTGTTCCTACACTTGGGGGGCAAGGATGCCATTTCCTTCTTTCTATCTTTCTAGGATTCACCTCTTTCCTTGGGTAAGAAATATTTATCTATTATGTGATATCCAATCATACATGAAAATTTTGGTTTACATTGAGGATATTTGTCCTTGATCACAACCTATTTTGTTGTTTGACATTAGGTTTCCATGGTTGATATATCTCTCACCCTGGAAATTGAACAGTGTGCTATCCCTCATAAGGGTTACTTTCTTTTCACTTCTTGCATGATATGTCTTTACATTCATCCCTTTCATGGCCTCATAGGAGCTATGACCTTCTTGGCTTGGACTGGGTGTTATTTGTGGATATTGTCTTGATGTTGAAGAAGGCTTTATCCTTATTCTTTTCTTTCCTTAACATGTCAAAATAGTATGTTTTTTCCATATTAAGGAGGGGGGCATATATAGGGCCTCCCTTGTACTATAGTTTTTATTTTTACATGCTAAATCTTGGAAGGTAATGCACATAAGTTGCTAAATCCTGAAGAGACACACATTTATATTCTAAATCTTCTGAAGGTAACGCACATAAGTTGCTAAATCCTGACGAGACACGCATTTTTCAAAATTTTCAATATGCTAAATCCTCTAAAGGTAATGCACATAAGTTGCTAAATCTAGAAGGGACACGCATTTCTAGTTTAAAATATGCTAAATCCTGGAAGGTAACACACATAAGTTGCTAAATCCTGAAAAGACACGCATTTATATGCTAAATCTTCTGAAGGTAACACACATAAGTTGCTAAATCTTGAGGAGACATGCATTTCATATTCATAGTGATACAAGAAGGTGGATCTATGAATATTCCAAAAGTCGTCAAAAGACAATACAATTCCAAGAATAGTTTATGGGCAAACCTTTTGGGCTCTCCCTCCAAGGTGATTCACTGTAAGGTGGGCATCTTACTAGGCGAGGTAATCACTTTCTCCTTTCTCTCTTTTTGCTTTCATGCTAATAGGATGTGATCATGAAGCTATGTTATTTATAGTGTTTCTCTTGTCTTTCTTATGTAATCATTTATGCTTTTATGATAGCTTTCCAGATATGATGTTAGTATAAGAAATGTTTCTTAGCAAGGTTTCTTGTGCTAGTTGATTTGGGTTTGTTTTAGTACTAACCCCTTTTGTGTCCTTTTGTTTTTCGCACCCTCATGCATGTATGTTGAGTTAGAATCCTTAACCTGGGGGCTGGTCTCCCTAACTAAGTGTCATTCTATCTTGTTTCAAATCCACTTGGATCTTCTCTTTCTTCTCCTTTACCAAGAGTTTACATCGGGTCCATACTCTTGCTAAAGTGGGGGCTTAATGTATCATCTTAAAATGGAAGCACTTCCATGTTAAGAGTGTTCATCCCTTCGAGTAAGTGGTTTGGGGTCATATTGGATGCCTTGAATTAATATTTTTTTTGATTTGGCTTTCTCCCTGCTTTCCACTTTTTTTCTGCTTTGTTCTAGGTGAAATTAGGGTTAGGATCCTGAGGATTCTCCTTAATTTCCCTCTTCCATGGCTCTATTTTCTAGGTAGGACTTAGAAATAGGTCCTCCTAGCATTCATCATAGTCATCATAGGATTTTGTGCCTATCCCTGGCATTCTGTCCCTATCTGATATCATTTCTAGGTCTCTAGGCATCCTCGGGACTTCCTATCCTAGTTTTGACTGAATCTAGGCCCAGGGTCAAATTCGAGGTTGATCCTAACTAGGTCAAGATCAAGCTCGAACCTGACTAGGTCAAGATTGAGGTCATACCTGACTAGGTCAGTCCCAACCTCGATTTTGCCCCCTTCCTTCAAGTTTCCAATTTCCTTGATTTCTAGTCATCGGGCTTTCGGAATATTTATTTTCCCGCCTCTGGGTTGGCCATTTTGGGTTTTAGGATGGTAAATCCTCTAATTGCATTTAATCTAGGTATATTTTCTAAAGGTTAGGACCTAATTAGGATTTAATTCTCCAAGGTGGCCCCTCTAGAGGATTGTGCCCTAGTTCACTATAAAAGGAGGCCTTCCTCTCTCATTTTCTCATCCACAATCAAGAAATTGACATCCATTATTCACATCTAATCCTCAAGCAATTTCTCTCAAGCTCTCAAGGTGATCAAGCAAGCATTCATTCAAGCATTCAAGTTCTCTTCTTCATCCAAGTTCTCCATTGAAGATCAAGGATTCAAGCATTCAAGCCATTGAAGGGATTTGGTTTAAACATTCAAGATCCATCATTCAAACCCTAGATCTAGCCATCATGATGGTGTGATCTTCCTTCAAGATCCTTTGTTCATCTTCCCTCAAGGTGGATTCCAAACATACAATCATGGAGATTTGATTTATTGTTTTGTTTAAGCTTTCATATCAATATACTTGTTTACATTCAAAATAGAATTGCATATCTATTGAATTGCATAGCTTCATTGTTAGATCCTTTTCTACTACTTACTAGCATTCCTATTTCAATTTTAATATTAAGGTTGATTCCAAACCAGGGTTTGACCAAGGCAAACCCCTCAAACAAATAATAAAAACTCTCCTTTTCTTGCAGGTACAGGTGTGAGATTTCAGATCTGAGAGAGAATTTGGATACCCTTTTCGGTGAACTTTCGAGATCTACGAACAAAATCAGAATTGGCCTTCAAATAAAGAATGTAGTATTTAACCTTTTATGAGGGTCAAAGTCGACCTGAGCTCATCTTGGAGAAAGATTTTTGGATTTTCTCTATCTCAGCATTTTCAGTCTGGAACAGGTTGCAAAATTGCTCGAAAGTACACATAGACATCAGAAATTGACATTTTCTAGATCTGCCCTAATTCAAGGTTAGTATTTATATTTCAATTAATAAAGACTTCAATTCAACCATAGGGAAACATAGGGTTATTTTCTCTCTCTTCCATATTCTCCTTAGATTGATTCGATTGTGTATTAACCTTTTTGGTTGATCAAATTAGATTTCTCTTTTGGAAATTTGGATTTAGGAGTGAATCTCATATTTCCCCCATACAATACATATACACACATTTCAATAGAGGTGATTCCATTTTACCTCTATTCAGTTAGACTACTTAATTGTATTTTAAAGTTTGTACATGTGTAAAATATAACATGTATATATGAAATGTCACATGTCTAAAATATGAAATAACATGTATATATGAAATGTCACATGAAATATCTAAAATAACATTAGTTATTTACATGAATGAAAAATATTCATAACATTAGTACATGACATAACATAATGTATACATAACATGTATAAAAACAAGTCTAAAATATGAAATAACACACAAACATATAACATGTAATGTATAAAATATGTAACATGTAATGTCTAAAATATGTAATGTAATGTATAAAATATGAAATAACACACAACCATATAACATGTACATATATGAAATGACTAAAATATTTATATGTATATATGTGTACACACTAAAATGGTGCACTTCTATGAATCATTACATGCAAGGTTGCTCAAGAATGAGGCCTCACAAAGCGGCTCATAGCTCTCTATGCATGGAGTTGCAAGGTTGAAAATTGCTCTCAGCTAGAGCTACAAACTTGTGACCTTGTTAGTCAACCACACAATGAGAGATTCACAATGAAGACAAGGGCAACAATGCCAATATCTCCAAGAATCCAATATGTAATGCAATGCAATGCAACTAAGATGAAGATGCAAATGTGCAAGCTATGCTATGAAAATGGAAGTACAAACTAAGCTATGAAAGGAAATAGCAATGGATTACAATGCCTCCTATTTAAACTATGTGAGCTTATTCTATTGCATAAAAGGAAACTAAGCTAAGAATGCCATTATCATGCAACTATGAAAGCAAATATGCAACTACAATGAAATGCAACAAATCTTCAATGTCTTCAAACTCCAAATGCACCTAAAACCTACAACATAACATTAGCATAAAACATGAGATATGCAAATGAAGGAGAGAGCTCTCCTTTTATAAGAAATGAAGAGAAATGGATCATGGAGATTAAGAGGCAAAAAGTCTTAATCAGTGGTGGAGCTTGAAAGAGGAGCAATCCATGTGCACAAACATCCTCCAATGAGAGTGAAGTGTTGACTTTTGAGCCTCATGTGAGACAAAAAGTGCTTTTTCCCTTTTTATAAAATAGGAATAATACTTTATTTGTGCAACTTAAGATAAGAGGAAAGTGGGGCTTTTTATTTAATTGAAAGTGGAGGAAATATTCCTTTTAATTAAATAAAGACTTAGGATAAATGGTTAGCCCAAGGATAAAAATCTAATATATGATCGAAATTAAGACTTGATCAAGAAATTAATAATGTTGAAAAATATTGATTAATGATCAAAATGATTCAGGATTGATAAATCAAATAAATGGGGCCCAAAGTCTAGGTGACCATTTTTGGGTGCATACATTTGCCCCTCTTTGACTAATGTGTGATCGATTTGGGAACACATGTAGTCAAAAAATGAAGTTGAAATGTGAGATCGATCTGGGATCACAAAACAACTCAGATATGAGGTCAATTCGGGATCACATCTGGACAAACATAAACAAAAGCTTAGACCAACACCGTCGCTGCTAGGTGCAAATCAAGCTTTAGACAAAACTATCACCGTCGCTGCTAGGCAATCATCAATGTCTAAAAATAGAAGATAAGAATCTCAAATTTTGAGCAAAAGCTCACAAAAGATGTCTGAATCAGGAAAATCAAGAGAATTAGGGATGAGAATCCCATAAATACTGCCCCCTTGGAATCAAAATCGAAATCAAGTAGAGGAGAGACAGAAAATTGATAAGGTTGATCAAATCATAATCGAATGTAAGGGTCAAATAGGTTAACCATTAGGCAATAGAACATGCCCCAGCTTGACTGGAAAGATGCAGTCAACGTGAGAAATGAGGGAATGGAATGAATATGAATGAAATACTAGAAGTTTGGAAGATATGAAAAGGAAGGAATGACGATGCCCCAACAAAGATTAAAAGATTAGGCCTCAAAAGATCAGCCAACTGCGTAGAAGGGGGGAAGATTTTGAAACACGATTTTGACTATCAAGATGACCTCGAATTTCGATTTCGAGTCCGAAAATGGATCGAGGACATCGAAATTAGCTAGGGGTGCAGTTTTCGTACAATTCTGAAGTGTTTTGAAAATGAGGTCAAAAAGTCAAAAGACTATAAAAGGGGTCAAAATGTCATTTTCAAAAATTATTTGTCTTTTAGCGATTTGAGAATTTCAGAGCTTTAGAGAGAGAAAATGGCCTAGCAAGCAGGAGTTCCCATCCATAGGCATCGATTCGAGCGCGCCCGGTTGTACAACCGGCCACCACACTATCCTGGCCCGGTATGTTTTCAAAAAACTCGAGCTTTTTGGTCATTTTTAGCATTTAATAGCTTTTTTAGCACATTTTTTCAAATTTTAAATTTAAAAAAAATTTTCTTAGGTGAAATATCGCGCGCTTTGGGGAGAAGTATCGCGCGATAATTCACGTGCCCCAAAAGTATTGCGCGACCTTAGACACCAGTATCGCACGATACTAGGCGAAGTATCGCACGATACTGGGCGAAGTATTGTGCGATATAAGGTTTATCGCCCCACTATAGGGAGAAGTATCACGCGATACTTCTCCAGAAAAAGAATATCGCCCAGTATAAAATATTGATTTTTAATGCATTTTTGAGCAAAAAATGACATGGGTCTAGACAATGTTACATTTTTAAGGTGTTTTATACTGAGTTTTTGGACATCCATCATGATATGTGCTAACAATGGGCTTGGTTTTGGCTTGCAGGAGGTTTTTTCGGCGCTCATCATCAGAGCACCGAAGGTGACAGGATTACGGTGTGTCCGAGATCTGGATGATCTGGGCAATGCCGACCTCAGGGCGATGGGATTCCGATATCTGTTGAGGTACCCATATATTCGAGCAGACCATGGGTTGTTGACTGCGCTGGCCAAGAGATGGCACAGCGAGCACAACACCTTCCACCTTCCTACAGGCGAGGCATCCATCACACTGGAGGATGTCTATAGGATCCTCCGAGTTCCATGCCACGGAGAGCCTGTAAGTATAATCATGTTTTTGAGATAGTCATGTAAAATGTAATGTTTCCAAAGGATGAAAACTAACATGATTTATGTGTTGTCACAGGTATACTATGATCAGGATGCCACTCAGGGGCGTCGATTGATTCAGGAGATGTTTCAGGATGTGACCATCCTGGACAGGCATGTCAGTTGGGAGCGACTGCTTGATGATTTTGGCAGAGATTATCCGGTGCCATGCATTGTGGCATCTATCATTTCACAGATCCTGATGACTGATCACAGTCAGAAGGGATTCTCGCTTGGATGGGGCAGGTTATTGGTAGACTTGGTAGGCAAGCCTCGACGGATGGCATGGGGGCCTGTGATCCTGGCAGAGATGTATCATGAGCTGCACGAGATCGTCTACAGGGACGGTCGGACATGGGCATGTGGTGCCATCCTGGCATAGGTATGGGCATGGGAGCACATTGCTGTGGTGCGCCCCAGGGTTCAGCCGAGGGAGAGGAGGTACCCCTACATTTATAGGTATATTGGGTTTATATCACATGCCCATTCTGGGGATGTGACCTATTATCGACAGATTTTGGATGAGATAGCCTCATTCACATGGAGGTCATACAAGGAGGTTGAGGTTTGGGAGGATGCAGCGGATGAGTTGAGCTTCATGCTGTGCAGTCGGCCATTGGTAGGTCGATATGCAGAGATCGTAGAGAGATTCTGCATCACTCGGGTGTGGCGGCAGTTTGGGAGGCAGCATCGAGTCTCGATAGAGACTACTACATATGCCAGGGCTAGGGATGAGGAGGGGCATGGGTGGCTACCCATGCTGGATTATCAGCAGGCTGTCGCAGAGATAATAGCTATCAGGAGCGAGCCTTGGGATTATTTCCTAGATGTGGCAGATGCAGGGGTTGATGGAGCCTACAGAGTAGAGCGGTGGAGGGTACCATTCCCTCAATTTACAGTACCAGATGTACAGGTGCCAGCACCGGGAGGAGACGGAGGGGACGGAGGGGAGGGAGGAGATGGCAGGAGGGGGAGAGGGAGGAGGGGAGGGAGGGGAGGGAGGAGATGGCAAGAGGGGGAGAGGGAGGAGATGGCAGGAGGGGGAGAGGGAGGAGGATGGAGAGAGGAGAGGGGTCGAGATCAGGTGGCCGGAAATGGTCACGGGGACAGCGGTCAGCGACACCTGAGGAGGAGGCGAGACCAGCTCGCCGGCAGGCAGAGGCACAGCAGGAGCAGCCTGCGGGGGGAGAGGACCTGAGAGCCCAGATACAGGCTCAGGAGGTAGAGATACAGCAGCTGCGGACCACTATAGCCATGAGAGATCAGTAGCTCCTGGATCTGAGGGCAGAGCGGGATCAGTAGATAGCTAATCTCAGAGTAGAGATAGCACGCCGTGAGGCGATGGCACAGGTCGAGGCACTAGAGCTTCGACGAGAGTCAGCGAGAGCTACCTATTATCACAGGTTATATCTGCAGGCCGTCCCAGAGGGTGAGAAAGCACCATCATACTCTCAGCGGGTAGGGGTATCAGACGTGGTACTCGATAGGAGAGCTATGCCTCCTCCACCACCATGAGCTCCTCATGAGGGTGGTAGCGAGTCTTAGGGTTAGGTCTTAGATGTTTTAGACATATTTTGAGACTATTGATCCAGATTTTGGGATCCCATATTGTATTGTATATCATGACTTTGTATATGAGATTACTGGATGTTTGATTTATCATGTGTATTTGTCTCACTTGTGATGGATGTATCAGTTTATGTATATTGTCTTGTCATTTTGCTCAAAATGCTTATGTATGTGCTTATGTATGTTCTCTCTCATAGATGTATGTTTAATTCTCATGTATATGATATAGACTCATGTTTCTGAAAATGACACTTTTTGAGATATAGATATGATGATGTGATTAACCCCTTGTGATGAACAGGAACAGGTTCGAGATGAAAAAAAGACAAGGAGTGAAAGACATGATCGAGAAGGAGAGAAGGTGAGCGCAGTCGACTGACAGGTCCACGTAGGATGAAAAGGAGAGCTCTTTCCATATGCAAAATGCAACACTAGACTAACATGAACCTAAAAATGTAAGCTACTATGAAAGTGGTTGACTTGCAAGGTCACAACACTTATAGACATCTAATTATCATCATTGAGCATTATTGGTAGCGTCGTAAGATCATACAATGCACACTAGCATAACTATGTGGATATGAATATGATCTTTATCAGATAGAAATGTGGAAATCTTCACCTAGGCATCAAAGACATGTAGGTCCAGATGACTAATGCAGTGAGATCACCTAAGTTTGATATGGTGAGATTATGCTTGTATCAAGACACATGAAAGTCAGGATAGCTAAAAGCATGCACTCGCAAAATAGTCAAGGATAATACCTTGTCAATCCATAGTGTCAAGTAGGACCAGCATAAATGCTCATGACAGTTAGGATCAACAAAATATACCCACAAGCAGATAAAGAAAGAAAACATGTTCTCATTCCCTCAGTCTTCTAGCAATGCATCATCGAAAACTTCTCAGGGAGAGACCACTCACCAAAGAAATCCTCATAGACAACACACAAAGAAAATAAAGTCATCATATCGTCAGCAAGTTAATTGTTTAAGTGCGTGTGTGTTGGTCATAGAGTCAAATTCTGAGTATCATATCTGCAAATGAGAAATATCGCGTCATACGAGACTGTTTGGGTAAGACACTTGATAAGTGTTAAGAAACACTCGACGCAAGGGTAGTGTTGAAAAACACTGTTTTGGGGTGGTGTTGAAAAACACCTGTTTGTGAAATGCCCCGAGAGACAAATGTTTCTAAAAGACCAATTCTAACAGTCATACCCCCTAGACAAAGACAAAGACCAATTCCAGACTAGGCCAAATAAGGTCAAGGCATGATGAAAAGTGGTTAAGTGTCGAGGACGCATGTTAACAAATAGGGGTACAAAGGCCTCAAGTAGCGCCTGTTTCCAGGTTTTCACCACTTGGTCTATTTTTTTCATTTTTTCAATTTTTTTTTGGTTTTTTTGCTACCAAGGCGCCTATTGCTAGGTTTTCACCAAGGCACTTTTTCTATTTTTTTTATTTTTTTTGAATATTTTGATTTTTTTGTATATATATATATATATATATATTTTTTTTTTTTTAATTTTTTTTTCAGGACTTTATGTGCTTTTTAGGATTTTTTCAGCATCATATATCAATTTTTTTGAAATTTTTTCAGGATCAATAAGATATGTACAAAGGATGCCCCTAGACAGAACGGGCATCAAGGATAGAACTTCTTGAGGTGCACAATGTTGATGGGATCAGGGAGCTGTTCTCCATCAGGATCTGACAGTAAATACGCACCAGTACCAAAAGCAGCTGTGATGACATATGGTCCAAGCCAGTTAGGTTCAAACTTGCCCTTTTGCTCTTTGTTTTGTTGGTTCTTAGGGTTCTCTCGCAAAACAAGATCACCTATTTAAAATTCTCTAGGGCGAACCTTCTTGTTGAATGCCTTGGACATACACTTCTGATACACTCTCATATGATCAAAGGAAGCCTTACGCTTCTCATCTAGAAGTTCTAATTCCTGTAACCTCATGGCGTGGTAATCCTCATCTATAATCAAACCTTTGAGTGAGACTCTAAGGGATGGTATCTCGACTTCTACAGGCAATATTGCTTCAGCGCCATAGGTGAGAGAGAAAGGAGTGGCTCCTGTAGGTGTGCGAATGCTTGTTCTGTAAGCCCATAGTGCTGGATTGATTTGTAAGTGCCAATCCCTCCCATTCTTGTGCACTGTTCTATGAAGAATCTTAAGAATGATTTTGTTAGAAGCTTCTGCCTGTCCGTTTCCCTGTGAAAAATAGATGGAGGACCAGTGTTGCTTGATTTTAAACTTTTTGCATAGGTGCTTTAGGTCCTTATTCTTAAATTGACCTCCATTGTCAGTAATGATCTCAGAAGGCACTCCAAATCGGCAAATGATATGATTCAAGATGAACAAAGAAATGGTCCTTCCTAAAGCAACAGAAAGTGGTACAGCCTCCACCCATTTTGTGAAGTAGTCAGTGGCAGTAATAATGAACTTGTGTCCACCTGATGAGTTGGGATGAATCTACCCAACCAGATCAAAGGCCCAGCGCTGAAATGGCCAATGAGAAACAGAAGGAATTAGCTCCCTACTTGGAGCATGAATCAGGTTGCCGTGTTTCTGACATTTTTCACATGACTTAGCAAAGGTGACTGCGTCCATCTGCATTGTGGGCCAATAATATCCTGCCCTAAGCAACCTTCGGGCCATGGCAAGACCATTAGAATGTCCACCACAAATGCCCTTGTGGATGTCAGCTAACGCTTGGTTGGATTCCTCCTTTTCCAAGCACCTAAGGAGCGTCCCATCTAAACCCCTCCTATATAAATCACCAGAGATGAGGGTGTGGCGAGAGGCGTTACGGATGAGGTTTCAGCGTTCGGAGTGAGTGAATGTGTCAGGGATGATGCCATCACGAAGATATGAATAGATAGCACCATATCGGGAAGACTCGTGTGTGATAATGACACAAATGACACGGCTTTCAAACGAGTCACAGATGGGATGGTGTAGCTCTTCCACCAAGAATTCAAATCTGGATTCATGTGTCTCCAACTGAAGAAGTGAAGCTAATGTGGCCATGGCATCTGTAGCTTTGTTCTCTGTCCTATGGATTTGTTGAAACGTCACAAAGGTGAAATAGCGTCTCAAAGAATCAACCATCTTTTTATAGGGTATCAATTTGTCATCCTTGGTTTGATACTCTTCATTGACTTGGTTGATGATTAACTGGGAATCCCCAAAGACATGTAATTCTGTGATGTTCCATTCTATAGCCATTCTCAAGCCATTAGTTAAAGCTTCATATTCTGCAATATTATTGGTACATGGGAATAATAGTTTGTAAGACTTCGGAATGTTGTACCCATGTGGAGAAATAAATAACACTCCAGCACCTGATCCATTTTGCATGCGGGAACCATCAAAGAACATTGTCCAAGTGCGAGTAGTTGTATACAAGATGTGTTCGTCTGGGAATTCCACTTGGACTGGCATACTATCCTGGATTGGAAAATCAGCTAATTGGTCGGCAATAGCTTGCCCTTTTATTTCCTTTCTTTCAACGTACTCTATGTCAAATTCAGTGAGAACCATCATCCATTTAGCAAGTCTACCCGTCAGGGCAGCCTTACTAAGCAAGTATTTAAGGGGATCAATTTTGGCAACCAAATGTATGGTATGAGAAAGCATGTAGTGGCACAACTTTTGAGAAGCAAACACCACTGCGAGACAAGACTTCTCAATATTATTGTAATTGATCTCATAAGAGATTAGAGTACGGCTGATATAGTAGATGGCCCGTTCTTTCCCAGTATCATCTGTTTGAGCCAATAATGCCCCTAGGGAAGTGTTTGTAGCTGAAATATATAGGATCAATGGTTTCCCTGGAATAGGAGGCATTAGGATTGGAGGATTGGCCAAGTATTGTTTGATCTGATCTAGGCTCTTTTGACAATCCTCGTTCCAAACACAAGAAGCACCCTTATGGAATGTCTTGTTGAAGGGTTGCGCTCTATCTGCGAGCTGAGAAATAAACCTCCTCATTGATTGAAGACGTCCCTGAAGACTTCTCATTTGGCTGATATTTCGAGGAGGTGGCATATCTAGGATTGCTTGGACCTTTTTGGGGTCAACCTCGATACCTTTTGCTGATATTATGAATCCTAAAAGTTTGCCTGAGGTGACGCCAAATGCGCACTTCTTTGGATTCAATCTGAGTTGAAATTGTTCCATACGATCTAGAATTACTTCCAGATCATTGAGGTGTGTGTCCCTTTTTCTTGATTTTGCTAGGGTATCATCCACATAATCTTCCATATTTTTGTGCATCATATCATGAAAGATAGTCGTCATAGCTCTTTGGTAGGTTGCTCCTGCATTCTTTAACCTGAATGGCATGACGTTCCAGCAGTAGGTTCCCCATGCACATGTGAATGTTGTTTTCTCTTGGTCTTCAGGAGCTATTTTGATTTGATTATACCTTGAGAAACCATCCATTAGGGAATATATGTCATAGCCCGCCGTCATATCCACTATCATGTCAATGTTTGGAAGTGGAAAATCATCCTTTGGGCAGGCTTTGTTTAGATCTCTAAAATCTGTGTAGACACGAATGGACCCATCATGTTTGGAGACTGGTACTATGTTTGAGATCCATTCTGCATAATCGATGGCTCTAATAAATCCAGCTCTCAAAAGTTTTTCTAATTCTCCTTTGACAAGTAGAGCTACATGTGGATGCATTTTTCTTAATCTCTATTTTACTGGCTTGACTCCTGGAGCTATAGATAAGTGATGCATTATGAGATTCGTGTCAAGCCCTGGCATGTCTGAGTAGGTCCATGCAAAATTAATTTTCTTTTTCTGTAAAAACTGTACATATGCCTTTGTCTCTTCCTCTGATAAAGACTGAGCAAGATGGACTATCTGAGGATTTTCTTCTGTGTTTAAATTGACCGGCTTTGTTGGTTCAATCAATATTGATGATCTATCCTGGAAATAACTCGGCAAGTTATTAAGTACCCCATCCTTAGGTGCCTCAAAGAGGTTTTCACCTTTGGATGCGTCATTTCTTTTTACTATTTTTGGTTCTGACACCGCCACAAAGTGGTTTTCACCATCAGACCTATTTTTCTTTTTCTCTTTTGTTTTGAGACTGAGGTACTTAATATCAGGCTCTGTCATGCTAGTTGTTGGTTCACTGGTGGAAGAAGCCACGGGTTCGAGAGCATTCAGATAGCAAGCAATTTCATAATCATTGTGAAATGTGAGGAATGTGGGCTCTTGGTGGCGCTGAGACCAGTCAATCAGGTCAAAGTGAACAAGGGGTAAGTCAATGGTGGGTTCGATGTTGTTAATGCGAAAGGTGTCATCTCTAGTGACCATATAATCGGAGTTCATCAAGTCTTCTCCTAAGATACCCGAAGCAGGGCTCATCCTATCAAACGAAGCGTCATCTACTAAGGCGATTTGAGGAGGGCAATCCTCTAGTCTGACACTAGGATCGTTAGTCACATTGGGTTGGGTACTATAGGCATGGATAGTATCCACGTCTAGATCAATTGTTGCATCTGAAAGCGAATCCCATTCATATTCATGGGAGTCTATCTCTGAGTCATCATTTAGGCCTCGTGATGTAGAAGCCTCAAGGTTAGGAAGGGTTTCCCCCTCTCTAGTGCTAGTATTGGTACTATCCGTCGCAGCTAGGACAGTAACACTTTCCTTTGTTGATCTAGAAGTCACACAATCACTATCCGTCGCAGCTGGGATAGTAGGACTATTAAGCATCAAATCTATGGAATCTCCCCAAAGGAGATTCGTTGAGGGCACCCAATCATCAGACACATCTTGTTGGTTGGAAAGATCAGGCGTATAATCTGCATCACTATCACTGTCTGTCGCAGCTGGGACAGGGACACCTTTCTTCTTCTTATTCTCAAAACCTAAGCCAATCGTGGACTTGTTCTTTCGTCCAAAAAGAGCATGATCAAGAGGCTCAGCTTTAGCGTCCAGCCTATGACTAAGGGGACCAAATCCCGGATATCCCATATTTTTAACCAGTGTATACCCTTTCCCATAAGTTTCAGGTGAAGGAGCAAAATTCTCGTTATGTTTGTATTTATCCTCATGATATATCCAGGCCCTTACAACAACTTCCTCTTTCTCTTCTTGAATGGGGACCGAAGACTCAACAAATTTCCCAAATAACATCATTGTTGATGACGAAGGCTTCACATTTGGGGATGGTCTCCCATAAGACCTAGGAGAGATTGGCATTTTTGTAAAAGAATCAATCTTATAATCTCCCATCCCAAGGTCCATGGTCTTGAATTTCTGCTTGCATTGTTCAAGTGAACTGCTAGGATTGTCAGCTTCTCTATTCAAAGGTACATGTAATCCCGCAGAAATGTTATTAACTAATAGACCACTGTCTCCAGGGATGCAAATTTCTACACCGTTATGGGGAAACTTGACACACTGGTGATATGTTGATGGGACTGCCTGCATTTCATGAATCCATGGCCTACCTAGCAAAATATTGTAGGCTAGAGGTCCAACATCAACAATTTGGAATAATATATCTTTTTCTACGGGACCAATGCGAATAGGCAAAATAGCCAATCCCTTAGAACTTCTTTCTGCCTCGTCATATGCTTTGATTATGATCCTTTTCTTTATGTCAATGACATTCTCAGAATACCCTAGAGCTAGCAGCAAACTCAGGGTACAAATATTGAGCCCTGCACCCCCATCTATCAGTACACGCCTAACACGGGTTTTACGAATCATGACCTCGATGTGTAAGGCCAAATTATGTGGGTGACTAATGGATTTGTCATCTTCTGAGAAGGTGAGGTAATGAGGGCTAGCCAAATGGTTGACCATGTTTTGGAATTGGTCAATATCTAAGTTATTAGGGACATTGGCTGCTCGCAAAGCATCCTCGAGGACGCGCTTGTGCTTAGGAGATAATTAGAAAAGCTCAAAAATGGATATCTGAGCGGGTGTACGTTGTAGCTGGTCAATGAGATTATAATTGGAATCAGGACCAATGACAGATTTGGGAGGAGCACCTTTGGACATGGGCTGTTTAGACTTGCTAGTGCTAGGACCTTTGATGATAATGGGTTCTTGGGCCTGACCCCTAGTGACAGCATTGAGGGACTGGGGCATTCCTTGTGAGTGAGGACCTCTTATCACCACAGCGGGTCTTTCATTAGTCATAGGAGTTGAGTCCACATTATGTCCATAAGGATCTTTCGTTCTCACCATGTTGATGTTATCGTCAGCCACTTCAAGCATGTTAATCACATTGTCAGCATGTGTGTATGTATAATTAATAGCCGCCTTGCCATTCTTACTGCTAGAATTCTCTCCTTTTTCATATTTAGGCAAGGGCTCTTTAAAGGCTTTATGGTCTGCATTAGTAGTTAACCCATCCACTTGTAATTGTCCTTTCTCAATAAGGTCTTGGACAAGATGCTTGAGTTTAAAACAATTTTCTATGTCGTGTCCAATCCCATTATGGAAAACGCAAAAAGCCTTAGCATCCCACCAATGAGGTAAAGGATCCGGTATTCGATGTTTTGAAGGATCCTGTGGGTGTGCCAAATTATGAGCAACTAGTGTCTTGAAAACATCTGCATAAGATTCTCCCAATTTAGTAAATTGTCTTTTCTCCGTTTTAGATCTCTTTTGATACTTAGGTTTGTCTTGTTGCGTTGAAGACGTTTGCAATTTCATAGCTTGAAATGCATGAGAGAGGTTAAGAACTCCTTCATTTTTGACCTGAGATGAATCAACAACTCCGTCATTGACCACTTGCTTGTTTTTGTTCCAATAGGAGTTCTTTTTGTCCTTGTTACCATTAGTATTGTTATTTTGGCTATTGTTATTATTTGTTGGTTTAGCCAAAATTTTTTGTTCTTTTAGGACATCCTCAATGCGACATGCCACCTCTACCATAGTATCAAAGGAATTAAATAGGATTTTCTTGACTTCATATTTGAGTTCTGGTATTAGATTGTTCACAATGATATCAATTCTCTCTTCTTCAGGGATTGTCCGTGGGTATTTCGAACACAATCACCTCCATCATTGTAAAAATGTGACAAAAGATTCCCCTTGATTTTGTTTAAATTTACACAAATCAAGCATGGTGACCGACCTAGATAAATTGTAAGCGAAATGTTGAACAAATCTTTGGACAAGTTCTTTAAATGTCTTTACTGGAGGGGAAAGGTTGGTGAACCACTCCATGGCTTGACCTTTTAAACTCCTTGGGAATAATCTCAGCAAGTAGGAGTCTTCATGGTGAAAGGAAAAGCTCATTATGTAGAATTGTCGAACATGGTCGTGAGGGTCACCAGTGCCATCATATTTGTCGTATGTTGGGAATTCAACTTTCTTAGGAAATTCTACCATCACCACACTTTTGTCAATGGGGTTAGGACATATGGAGTCCAAATGAAATGTGCTCTTGGGAGCCTTCATCCTGTCTATATCCTTTTGCATTTGTAAGATCACCTCATCAGTTGAAGGATTCTGTTTCTTGATCTTTTGGTGAACATCAAAATTATATGGAACTTTAGCGCCTTTGTTGATAAGACTTTCCAAGAATTGGTCTTTGTTTTGTTCCACATATTGCTCCACATAGGCTTGAAAGGATGGTTCTTGTTGCATAGTCATGAAGTCCATATGATCAAATTTAGCATAACTGCCTCCATGTTGTGAGCCATGATGTGCTTGTTGGGAGGGTTGCTTTGAATGTCTATGAGATGACCGTCTCCTATGATGGTCATATCTTGAAGTCCTTCTTTCTCTAGGACTTGGGGATCGTGAGGGTGTCTTTGATCTTCTTCGAGGGCTAGGGGAAGGGGTAGATGGGGGCAAGTTGATCCCACTACTAGCTCCCCTCCCGTTAAATCAGCTTTGGAGTTGTTGTGCATAGAGTCTATCTTTTTCTTCTTGGGCGACTCTTTTCTGTATATCCAACAATGCACGTTCCTCTTCCTCTAGTTGTCAGAATTTTTCCTTTTTAGCAGCCTGTTCATCTAAGTAGGCTTGCTTCTCTCTTTCAATGCTTCTCAATCTTGTATTTGCATATCGAGAGGTGTCTTTAAGTGGGGAGGTTTTTCTTGAATGCCTTATTGCATTAGCCGCGTTGATATGGTGATCACTAGATTCGTTGTTCTGGTCTTCATGTTGTGACCCTGAATCTGAGTGAGCTTGCTTATGTTATCTTTCGGCTCGTTGATGAGCATCAAAATACCTCGCGTTGTTAGGAGGTGACCCGGGTGGACTGGCATGAGAAGAACCACCATACTCTCTTCTATGTCGTTGAAAGATATCCTTGAGAGTTTGATTCATGGCTTCTCTTTGTTGTCGGGTGAAAGTGTAACTCATGTCCATACTTGATGAAAGTGGTATAAAAGAGGTGCTCACTTCACTAGGATTAGCTCTTGGATTAAAACAAACCTCTGATTCACTCTTAGGAGATTGGTCAAAAAGGGGTCCTTTTCCCTTAGGTTGTCGACGAGTCTTGACAGGTGGTAACTGGCTAAAGGCAACAGGGGGTCGCTTCCCTTGATTAACTTGGTACCTTGTCGTAACTGACATGAAAGAGAGATATTCTCAATGATAAGGTGACCTTTCAAAGTGTCAACACCAAACTAGGATAATCGAAGTCCTCTATTGTCCAAAGAGAAATGAAAAAGAAAAAAAAAGAGGGCTTTACCAACACTGTCAAAGAGGTGCTTCAAATCAAAGGGTGACTACCCTTGCACTTTTGAATCAGGAGGTTGGACTAGGCCAGAAGATAATTGAAATTGAGATGAAAATGAAAGCGATTTGGACAATAAGAGAACTAAAATTTTCCCAGAATATAGCTAACAATTTTAAAGATGAACCTTGGCACCAAGAATGGCTTTCTAACTTGACAATTATTCCAAAGTGACTTTGTAAATCAAATGATGCTATCCCGGAGGACTAAAAACTAGAAATTTGGAGTCAAGACATATCTCAAACGTCAGGGTGAGAAGCCTGCTCTAAGACCTAGCCTAATTGACAGCAACTGAAACTGACCAAAATTTAAGCACGGCAAAAATAAACCAGGCGATATACTCCAAGCTACTGGGGTGATAAACCTATACCCGCGTGATACTTCGCCCTAAGCCAGGTGATACTTCTTAATACTGGCGGGCGATATACTCCAGGCAGGCCGGGCGATAGTCCGTCAGGGGTGAACTATCGCGCGATATTTCTCTTCAAAGGGGGCGATATTTCTAGCATGCGCGAAGTATCGCGCGATACTTCACCTTACAGGGCGCGATACTGTTGCAGAATTATTTAACTCTTGACCAGAATTGTGTGAAATTTGCATTTTTGGGTCTGTTTGGTCAAAATTTCCAGTCTGAGGGTTGATGTTTTCGATTTCAGTCACGGTATCAGCAGAATTTCGGTAAGTTTGCAAACAGCAAGGGATCAAAACATGGTCTCAAACACTTGAAACAAGGGCAAAAGCAACCTTGCCAAGACAAATACTTGTGATATCAAAATTGAAACAACACCCTATGAATGCTACCGATTGTTTGTATGTAAGAACGTTTGCACTGGTATCACATAATCGAAAACACTTCAAGCAAATCTATCCTAGAAAGTCAAGGCTCAATACTTACCAACTTAGCCCACAACTTGATGCCCCCTCGCCTCACACCAAGTGGTTACCCACAAGAGATGTCGGCTTTGTCATGGAAATGTCAAATGACACAACCAAAGGGACACATATGGTGAGTATCTTAAGGTGATCCAGATAAACCACTTGGATCAATCCTTGCACTAAGAAGATAAGCGGCTAAAAGAGGGTGGTTTCTATCTAATGGTTCTTAATAAAGATTTCCGTTCACAACACCCCTCTTGCTCCTCATAAAGGACTAGGACCTTGCGGCCTCAAGAGTACCTTAAGCATTCTTGTTCAATGTTTTCCCCATGGTCGTAATCCCATGAGCTACTCACATCAAACGAAGACAAGTGTTATGTCTATCAAGGTTTTTGGTGTCCTTGATAGCCTTGAGATTATAGTGAGTTGGAATCACTTGCCACCAAGGAAAATGATGACAAGGTTGTCCCCACTTGAGTCGTTCCTCTTGATTGCTCAAGAGCAGGCCCGCTAAAGGATTTCTAAACTAAACAAAAATGGATCAAATCTTGAGGTTCAAGGTTTTTGATTCACCACAAGGGTGAAGAGCATACTCCCCTATCTCAAGAATCTCTCCCAAACACACCAAACAAAGAGATTCAATTACTCCCTTGCTTCCAAAACCTTAAGATGGGTCAAGATTTTCTGATTCACCTAAAGGTGAAGAGCATACTTCTCCTACCACCTCAAGATCCCTTTCACAAGGTATTAAGATTCCTAATACAATTAGTGAATGCCACAAATGAAAGGAAAGTAAATAACAAGCAAGAAATAAATTTTTTTTTTGTTTTTATGCTTAGGCAGCCCTGCAAAAACTGTTAGTAGCCCTCTTTGACATGCGTTTTTAGCAATTTTCAAGCAAAGGAGAGCACCTACAAACACAACTTGTTAGACCCACAATGTTAGCAAAATCAAAATCAAAATGCAAATGTGCAATAATCTGATAGATTTAGGCTGAAAGATGCAGGTTAGGCCTATCTAGACAAAGCAAAACAAAACAGCAAGCTAAAATAATCAAATTCGAACAAGAAAACTGAAAACGCAAGTCTCTGCCAGACTAGGCGATATTTCTCAGACTTCAACAGTATCACGCGATACAAATACTTCTCAGTCGGGCGATACTTCTCAGTCGCGCGATATTTCTCAGTTGCGCGATACTTCGCACAATGCCGGGCGATACTTCACCCGATGTCAGGCGACAGAAGTCAATATAGTAGTGCGATACTTTTTTCGCGTGAACTATCGCGCCAAGACAGAAAGTATATCGCGCGATACTTCTGAGAAGTGTCGCGCGATAATCTGAGACGGAAAACCAAAAAATGCAGATTCTTCCAAAAATTAATCCGAAAATGATGAAAAATGCATCAAATGAAAGGACAAAGCTATCTACTCTGCCCCATGGTGGGCGCAAAAAATGTACACACTAAAATGGTGCACTTCTATGAACCATTACATGCAAGGTTGCTCAAGAATGAGGCCTCACAAAGCGGCTCATAGCTCTCTATGCATGGAGTTGCAAGGTTGAAAATTGCTCTCAGCTAGAGCTACAAACTTGTGACCTTGCTAGTCAACCACACAATGAGAGATTCACAATGAAGACAAGGGCAACAATGCCAATATCTCCAAGAATCCAATATGTAATGCAATGCAATGCAACTAAGATGAAGATGCAAATGTGCAAGCTATGCTGTGAAAATGGAAGTACAAACTAAGCTATGAAAGGAAATAGCAATGGATTACAATGCCTCCTATTTAAACTATGTTAGCTTATTCTATTGCATAAAAGGAAACTAAGCTAAGAATACCATTATCATGCAACTATGAAAGAAAATATGCAACTACAATGAAATGCAACAAATCTTCAATGTCTTCAAACTCCAAATGCACCTAAAACCTGCAGCATAACATTAGCATAAAACATGAGATATGCAAATGAAGGAGAGAGCTCTCCTTTTATAAGAAATGAGGAGAAATGGACCATGGAGATTAAGAGGCAAAAAGTCTTAATCAGCGGTGGAGCTTGAAAGAGGAGCAATCCATGTGCACAAACATCCTCCAATGAGAGTGAAGTGTTGACTTTTGAGCCTCATGTGAGACAAAAAGTGCTTTTTCCCTTTTTATAAAATAGGAATAATGCTTTATTTGTGCAACTTAGGATAAGAGGAAAGTGGGGCTTTTTATTTAATTGAAAGGGGAGGAAATATTCCTTTTAATTAAATAAAGACTTAGGATAAATGGTTAGCCCAAGGATAAAAATCTAATATATGATCGAAATTAAGACTTGATCAAGAAATTAATAATGTTGAAAAATATTGATTAATGATCAAAATGATTCAGGATTGATAAATCAAATAAATGGGGCCCAAAGTCTAGGCGACCATTTTTGGGTGCATACAATATGAAATGTCTAAAATATGAAATAACATGTATATATGAAATGTCACATGAAATATCTAAAATAACATGGTCGCTCAACTAGGGCCATGTCCTGATCCATGACCTGATGGCAATGCACCTCCTCCTAATGTCTGTGTATAATAAATGAAATATGTCATGCATACATACATGTATAATAAATTTTAAATACTTATGATCATAGAAAAATTATTTTTGAACAAACATCTCAAAGTACCTGTGTAGATCATGATGTATAGGATCGTGTGGAGTTTGTAAATCTCCATATGGTGCAACATCCTCATCGACAACCTCCTGGAGTACACATATATATAACATATATTAATCAAAATTTAAATATATGTGTAAGTTTTTTAAATAAAAAAAAATTAAATTTAAATATATATACCATAGCAACCTCTAATGCTCTCCTGAAAGTGCTCAAATTTGAGTCATGTAATGACATCTGCAGGATCAATCTGGTCGTCTGTAAGCAATGTGGTAAAAATTTGATGACCTGGACGTGATGAAGTGGCCTGAGTGACCCTAGGAGATGTAGGTGGTGGTGCAGTCTGGTGATGAGTTGTAGGTGGTGCAGTCTGTTGAGGAGATGTAGGCGGTGGTGCAGTCTGGTGAGGAGCTGTAGGTGGTGTAGTCTGCTGAGAACCTGATCCGATAGATCTAGTAAGAATGGTCATGCCAAATGATGGAACCCCCCTGAGGGGAACCCCACTGAGTATCTGTAAGGCCTAATATGCACAAAGTAGATCACTGGATAATAATGCACCCCTACGACGCAAATGGTCCACATCTGATAAATTTGTAATCTCTAGGGGAGATGGTATGTCTGCTATATAACCATATGGATCACCACTAGAGAATGGATCATGTGCATGAGGATGGATCAATTTAAGGGTCTTATTAGGTCTTACTAATTATGTTAGGTCTTAATAGAAAATATTAGGTCTTATTACTGATGTTAGCTCTTAAGGGGTCCTATTACATCTTGTTAATCATGTTAGGTCTTAATTGGTCAGAGAGAGAGAGAAAGTTCATGTTGGTTTCTAGTATTTTGGTTTATGTTAGTTTCTAGTGTTAGAGTTTAATAGGAAATATTAATTATGTTAAGGGTCCTATTACATGTTAAGGGTCTTATTAATCATGTTAGGTCTTAATGGGAAATATTAGGTCTTATTATTCATGTTAGCTCTTAAGGGGTCCTATTACATCTTGTTAATCATGTTAGGTCTTAATTGGTCCTGTGGAGAGAGAGAGAGAGAGAGAGAGAGAGAGAGTTGGTTTCTAATATTTTGGTTTCTAGTGTTAGGTTTTAATAGAAAATATTAATCATGTTAAGGGTCCTATTAGATGTTAAGGGTCTTATTAGGTCTTATCAATCATGTTAGGTCTTTATAGGAAATATTAGGGGTTATTACTCATGTTAGGTCTTAAGGGGTCCTATTATGTCTTATTAATTTAATGTTAGGTCTTAATTGATCATATTAGTCACATGTTAAGTCTTAATTAGTCTTAATCGATCAATTAATAGGTCCTAATTGGTCAAGTACTAGTCACATGTTAGGTCTTAATTCCTATTAGGTCTTAATAGGTCCTATTAGTTCTTAAGGGTCCTATTAGGTCTTATTAATAGGTATTAAGTCTTGTTAGGTCGTATTAATCAATTTAAGGGTCTTATTAGGTCTTATTAATTATGTTAGGTCTAAATAGGAAATATTAGGTCTTATTACTCATGTTAGCTCTTACGGGGTCCTATTACATTTTTTTAATTTCATGTTAGGTATTAATTGGTCAGAGAGAAAGTTCATGTTGGTTTCTAGTGTTAGAGTTTATGTTGCTTCATGTTGGTTTAATGTTAAGGTTCATGTACGTTTCATATTAAGGTTTATTTTTTAATTAGGTTAAGGGATCTTTTTTTATATTAGGTTTATGGTTAGGGTTCATGTTCATTTAATATTATGTTGGTTCATGTTTTAATATCATGTTTCTAATAATTTATATACGTTTTCTTAATGTTTTGTAACATTTTCATAATATTTTAAAACATATCTAACAAAAATAAATTAATTAACTAACTAACTAACACATTTTATTAACTGAAAAAAAATATTATATTAATTAAATAACAAAATCTACATAAAATCATATTATTTAATTTCTATAATTAAAAATAATAAAATTACATGAACAAAAACAACTATTAAATTAACATTTTTTTTAAAAATTTTTTTTTGTCGGTAATAGGTATTTTATTAATATATAAAAGGTAGTTACATTATTTGTTCCATATAGAGTCTTACAATGCTTAATATCAACATCTAAAAAAGCCAGCAGAACAGTCAGGCTTCTGTACAAACAACTACTTAACATGCGTATAGTCTGCGTGTCATAACAACAGGCATATAGATATCTCAAAACAAACTGAAACTACAATAATATAGCTAGCATCTACGAACAAAATATATCATTTGTCGGTCGCTAAATTGACTGAAACCACTTAATATTTGGTCAGAAGCATCAAAAATTCCCCCAAAAAGTCACAAACTAGTAGCAGACATGCCAAAGACTTATCCCATCTACACTCCGGCATCTCCACGCCCACCATTGTTCCTCTTCCTTTTTGACACATTAATAGGAAACCCCCTCATTCGTGCTAAGGCCATCTTTTCCTACGCATCAAGCTCCACTTTAACCTCCTCCCAACCCGCCACCGCTGCCATGAACATTTCAGATTTGTCTACTTTCTCTTCCCATCTGAGAAAGGGTCTAAGCCCATATCTATTCGTGTTGACATCTTCCTCAAAGCATTCAGAGAAATTTTGCCTTATGCCCGAGATCGACCATTCTAAGATGGAGTCCAAGCCGTCTAACACGTCCTCCTCAAACAAGGCTCTGGTAACTCTCTCAACTTCATTTTCACTTTCTCTAATCTCCAAACCCCAAGCAATAGAAAAATCTATGACATCAAGATTCGTTCTACGTTTAATTCGGCATTCCTGAAACTGGGAGCCAATAACCTTAAGAACAGTAGTCACCATTCGCTCAGACTTGATTTTGAGCAGCCCTCTAATTCTTTTTTCACTAACAGGTCCCTTGAAAGCCTTCATCTGCTTCTCCAAGTCTACGCTGAAGGTCACCTCCAGGTAACCCCACAATAGTGGGTTACACTTTTTTAGACATGTTGATTTTTGCTGAAATAACACATTTTTAATAAAATATGATTATTTAAGCCTTGAGAGGTTTCATTTGAAGGAATTAATTACAAATTGTTAGTTTGGAGCCTCTTAGATTAAAAAAACATTGATATATCATCTATACTCCTCATTCAAACCTGTAATAGAGTCTCCTTCGCACCTATTAAAATGCTGACAAAAAATCACTTTGACTTTATCTTTTGGGAGATCAAATGAATCTATTTGACAAACCTATCCATGTAGTAAGGTACTACTAAGAAAAATATTTCCAATGATTATAATGTTAATATATATTAATTTTATTATAACTTTGTATTTTTAGTTTTACTAAACATAGATATTTCACCGTATGTCTACCTTTATGTTTGACGCTTATGGAAAAATAGCAATGAGAGAAAAAAAAATTCTAAAAAAGATTTATGCCCTAGGTATTTAAGTTCTCTTTCTATCGAAAAAGAAAAAAATGAAATTAGACAAATACATAATAAGTTATAAGCTATGTAGTCAAGGTATGTCAAAATTACGGTTTAGTCAACTTCAAACATTAAAAAAATATGAATTAATCATGATAATGTTATCAAACCAATTGCATGCCCTCTGTATGGATGTTACAAAACTAATTTTGAAAGAATCACATAGATATATATTTTAGAAAAAAAGTTATGCTCTATGAAAATAATGTAACTCTTTGAAAATGTGTTTTTAGCAACATACCAATTTTCATGTGAGAAAGAAAAAACCATTCAAATCAATTCAAAAATAAAAATAAAAAATATATTTAGAATCTAGACAGAAAATCTTAAAAGACTCTAATTTACTTCATCTTCTGATTTCAAACGGTTTAACAGTAATATGCATCTAGATCTAAAAGTTTTTTTCAAAATATAGAGTTCAGTGTCTGTTCAGGCAAAAAATTGTAACCCACTATTGTGGGTTCACCCCTCCATGATTTATTTTCGCAACCTGTTTGCAAACAAACCAACTTAAAAAAACTGAACTTCAACATAGCGAAGGCCAAATATAACTTGTCTTCCACACTCCAGTCCAATCATGTGAGTCATCCACTCACATCGCAAATTACTAAGCGCCTGACCAAGGCTTGTTATGAAATGAATGAGCCGGACTAAACGTCATCAAAGGGCATCATTACATCATCTTCACTTACATCATCATCCTTCACAATTGAACACCACACACTCGAGCACTCAAATCACGATCCAATGCCTCCCCAATACCTGTGTCCTTTACTGATTTGAAATCTTGATTAATGCCTCTCCCACACCAAAAGATTTTCAAAAATCAAAAGTCCCGACTTATCAAATGTGGTTGCCCAATTAGCCAAAATATCGGTCTCCATATTCCCCTCTCTCAAAGTGTGACTAAATTTAAAATCACTCAACCTTTGTAAAAAATGATTCACCTCCCTTATAACACTATTGATAAACCAAGTCTGAGACTGACCTTTTTTCAGCACCTCTATAATGATCTTCGAATCCCCTTGTAAGTGCAATTTATCCACCTTCAACATCTGGCTAACCCTAACTGCAAGCAGGACAACCTTCGCCTCTGCCACATTATTTGTCCCCTCCATAATTCTTTTTGCTGCATAAGCTAAAACATCCCCTCTATCATTCCTAGCAATCACTCCAATCCTAGAGATTCTTGGGTTTTCTTTAGATGAGCCATCGAAATTAATCTTAGTCCACCTTGAATTTGGAGGCTTCCATTTCACATCTTTTCTACATACTTTGGCCCCATCTTTCTTCAGCCCATCCAATCTATATCTAACCACAATCCCCGGCCACTACTTATGAACCAAACCATCAGCTAAGGAGAAAAATGTGTCAGCATTAAGTGTCTTTATTGTTGAACTCGTCACTTCTTCAATAGACATATTAATCCTGTTACAAACACGTTCCACACTTTCATAAGAGTCATGAAAGATGCACCTATTCCGTTCCTTCCAGATCTCCTAGATGATAATTGAAGGGCAAATAATCCATATTTTGGATAGAGTGGATTTAGTAGGATAAGATCTCCACCCTTTAAACATATCTGTCACTAAGAAAGGGAGTGGGCCATAAAAATTCAACCACTTTCTCACCATCTCCCAGCACCTATAAGCAAAGTTACAATGGACAAGAAGGTGATCAACATCTTCTTGCTCCTTCCTGCACATCAAGCACATAGAGGGCCCAACAAAACTGTACCTCTTCCTGCGCTCACCAGTAAGAATATTTCTATGAATAGCCAGCCATGAAAAAGCCCCAGCTTTTAGAAGACAATCTTTGTCCCAATAGAGCCTGTAAGGCCAATCACTATTACAATTCACATTCATCAAGAATTTATAACCCATTCTAGCAGAGTATTGACCACTCTTCGCAGCACACCAAATAAGATTATTGCTGGCCTCCAACAAAGAAGTCGCTCGCTCTTTGAAAATACTCTTCATGGTAAGACACATTGCCTCACTAATTCCTATGGAAGGTAACTCTTTCCATTTCCACACTAGACCAACAGGTTCCTCCTTCAGCACCATATAATCACGCACCTTAGTTCCCCACAGATTTGAGAAGAAATCAATAATATCTCTAGATGCAACTGAATTTTCTAGAATGAGATTCCCATCCCATGAATCCTCCCAGAACAATGCATCCCGACCATCCCCAAGTTGCCAAGACATGTGCTCACAAATCACAAATCACAGATCTACACTCCAGTATAAAATTCCAAATGGCTGAGCCTTTTGGAGGGTTTTGAATAGTAAGAATACGGTTATTCTCCATAGAATCTAAATATTTCACCCTAAGAATTTGAACCCATAGCTGAGTCAGTTTAGTATAAATCTCCCACACCAATTTTGACCCCAAGGCTTTATTAACCAAATGCCATCTCTGTAGACCAGCCCCACCTTGTTTCCAAGATGTGCATATAGTGTCCCAGGCAATAAGCGGAATTTTATCCTCCTCTTGACCGCCTTTCCAAAAGAACTTTATCATCCTCTGTTCAATATACTTTAGAACCTTCATAGGAATCTTAAGGTAGCTCATTGAGAATATAGGGATTGCCGAAATAACCGATTGCAACATAAGAATGTGGCTAGCATAAGTGAGCCATTTTCCTTTCCAACTTTTCATTCTCTTCAAGTAGCTGTCAACTAGATCCTTCCATAAATTGGACTTAGAAGCCCCCCCAAATAAAGGGATACCCAGATATTTGCTAGGAAGAGAGCCAATCTTCATTCCCAAAATCCTAACAATATGCTATTGAGTCAGAGGTAGGGTATTAAAAAAGAACACTTCTAACTTTTCCCAATTAATAAATTGTCCTGAGACCAAGCTATAGGAATCAAGAATAGATTTGATAACTCTAGCTTCTCTTGTTGAGGCTTCCCCCATAAGGTATGTGTCATCAATAAACTATAAATGGGTAGCCGGATCAACACCACGAGCAATTTGGATGCCTTTCCACGAGCTAGCAAAAGCCACCCTTCGAATCAATTGGCCCAGGGCTTTAGCAAGAATAATGAACAGGAAAGGAGAAAGGGGGTCTCCCTGTCGAATACCTGTGGAAGTCTCAAAAAACCCTTGAGGGCTACCATTTAGCAAGATAGAGAGACGAGGAGAGGAAATACAACTGGACACCCATTGACACCAAATGGGGTCAAAGCCAAACCTGCTAAGAACTTTCATCAAAAAACATCGGTTAACATTGTTATAAGCCTTCTTAATATCAAGTTTAATCAACATTGTCATAAGCCTTCTTAATATCAAGTTTAATCATCATATCTGTATTAGTAAGCCTTCTCTCTTGATGTGCTCACATAATTAATTAAACTTGATATTAGGTCTTATTACTCATTTAAGACATAAATATTAGGTCTTATTACTCATGTGCTCACACTGGGGTCTTGTTAATTTTATGTTAGGTCTTTGGTTAGAGAGAGAGAAAGTTCATGTTGGTTTCTACTGTTAGAGTTTATGTTGCTTCATGTTCTAGTTTCATGTTGGTTTAATGTTAAAGTTCATGTACGTTTCATAATAAGGTTTATTTTTTAATTAGGTTAAGAGATCTTTTTAAAATTAGGTTTATGGTTAGGGTTCATGTTTATTTAATGTTAAGGTTTATGTTGGTTTATGTTTTAATATCATGTTTCTAATAATTTATATACGTTTTCCTAATGTTTTGTAACATTTTTGTAATATTTTAAAACATATCTAACAAAAATTAATTAATTAACTAACTAACTAACACATTTTATTAACTGGAAAAAATATTATATTAGTTAAATAACTAAATCTACACAAAATCATATTATTTAATTTCTACAATTAAAAATAATAAAATTACATGAACAAAAACAACTATTAAATTAACATTTTTATTCAAATTATAATTATTTAATATTAAATGGACAAAAACAATTTAAAAACATTAAAAAAATATTAAAAACGTTAAAATAAAAAAATAAAAAAAGGGCCTACCTCCTTTGGCTGAAAACCTCCTTAAGCGCTCCACAAAATCTGCAAGCCGCTCAGTTCAAATGACCCTCCCAATTCAATTTTTTGGTTTATATTGGCCGGAACCCTTCCGCCACATAGACGCCACATGGTGCCTAGTGGGGGCTACATATTTCCAGCCGGAACCATAAAATTTGTTCTCTAATGCGACACAACTATGTACTTTTACCCACGTGTGTGTGCACACATAGAATTTGATTTATATGGATGAGATTATTATATGTTTTTCACATTGTTTCAACTATTATAAATGGTGTATGTATGCTTGTTGTGTGAATTGTGTGTACAAGTAGAAGGTTATTTTCTCAAATGAATATGTATGTTTGAGTTATTTCCCTAATGGTAGTTGTATTGGAGATGTCATATATACACATATATCTATATGTGTATGTATATATATATATACACAGACACACATATATATGTTTGCCTGCAGCAACACTAAATGCTGGTGTTCTGCCATCAACTGTGACCATTTTGGGGTCATGGGTGTATGCTATTTCATCCATTTTGCTTGTTGCAGAGCTTTCTTGTGCTGTCATGGAAGAAAGGGGACTGGAAGAGGTGAGTTTTACTGGCCTAGCAAAGCATACTTTGGGAGACAATATGGGAATTCTTGTTGCAGTGGTTTATGCAGTTTTGAACTATGCCCTTTTGGTTGCTTGCATTGCTGGCCTGGGTTCCCTTGTTCAGACATGGATACCCTTTTTGTCCTCTTTAGTGGCTTGTGCTATGGTTCCTGTCATGTTTGGGGGCCTTGTAGGATTAGGATTCTTTACGGTGATTGATGGTTTGAATAGAGTTTTGTGTGTTCTTATGGTCATATCTATTACTGCACTTGTAGGAGTTGGGATATTTGTAAAGAGAGACTGTATATTTGATTCTTTGAACCATGCAGTGTGGGCTCCAGATGTTCTTTTGCCTGGTGTCCCTGTAGCTGTGCTCACACTGGGGTTTCATGTCATAACGCCTTATATATGCAAGGTTGTAAGGAGAAAACCTAGGGATGCCTTTAAAGCTATTAGCTGTGGTGGGGTTGTGCCTCTTGCAATGGTCTTATCATGGAATACAGTTATTTTAGGCCTTGCTCAGTAAGCACCCATTCTAGGAAATTAGATCCAATAAAAGTTTTGCTGTCTCTGAATCCCTCTGCACTGCCTGCAGTGCAAGCATTTATCTTTACAGCCCTCGGAACAACACTGATTGGTTATGCCCTCAGTTTTCCTAAACAACTGTATGATACTATTTGCTTGATTGGCATGGTTGCTAAAAAGCATTCTAAAACATATTTGGGGAAAACACCCAACAAAATGGAAGCTGTAAAAATAGTGAGAAATTGCAATGGAGATGAAAAAGGTGCACAAAGAACCAGCACAGCCAATGGAATTAACAGAGTGGCTAGCTTGAATGACGTGCTGGAAGGTCATGAACCTGGTAGAATGGGTTTAAGTGGACAACAAGAAACAGCTTTGAATGATTCTTCTAGTACTGGGTATGGAATGAAAATATCTTCTTACAATGAGCAGAATTGTGCCCAGCATGTTGGAAATATACAAACCCTGAACAGGGGTACCTGTGGAGAGAACAACAATCTTTCTGTAAACTCCTCTGGTGAAAGCCAAGGAAAAAAAGTTGCCTCTGAGAGGCCTAGAAAGTGACAGTACTGGAAGTAAAGATAACATTTTGTCTACTGAAACATCACACTTGTCAAGTCCAAGTCATTCAAAATCAGGAGAAGCCTTGATGGTATGGCTTGTTATAGGTCGTCCTACTCTTATTTCAGCCTTCTTCCCCAAAATTTTTGCAGTGGCACTTAATTTTGCAGGGGTATATGCCAACAGTTTCTTGTTTGGCGTCTTACCTCCATTGATGGCATGGATCTATCGCTACAACAACGCGAAAAGGTATGTTCTGAGCCACTTTATGCAACTTATGGATATGAGTTGGGAAACATACCTCAATGGATGATAAAGATAGGACTGTTATCGCCTTCCTGATGAATGTCACTGCAAGCAGCTTTATGAGCTATATTAACTTCTGTTTCAAATCCAGGCCAATGTTTCTTATGCTTCTTTAATCGTAATGGGTTGCAGAGAGTAAAAAGAAAAAAAGGTTCAAGAGTCCAATTTGTCACTCAGATGATGTATTTTGAAGGAAAATTAATGACTGTTCAAAAATAGGACGTTTTTAATGTTGTTATAATTAGATGGAAATGGTTATTCAGTTATTAGGATGTACTAATGTCTAAAGTATCCTTATACACTATTACTTATGCATTGGTGCATTTTAGGAGTTAGATAGCTACTTTTCAATTAAACATGCTTGAAAAACATGATGAAACTATAAGTGGCTTGATAACATTTCATTTGTGCTATTAAGGAGAATTTTTTTTATAGTAATCGGCTCAAAGTTAGAAAACCCATCTTTCTGCTGGTTTCAAAATTTCTACATTTATGGAAAATAGTCACGTACTCTTGAAAAAGAAGTCACAAGTGCAAATCTTCTAGAGGTGAGATATGTACATCTCATTTGTAGCACAATTAGTGCCTCTTGCAAGAAATACAGAGTAGTCCGTTATTACTATAATCCATCTGTAAACCCATAAACAAATTGTCTAATTCTATAAACTATAAGAAAATCTATTTCCATTTTCTAAAACCATTTTCAAAAATTCTGTACTAACACTAAAAGAAAGTCCACCAACTTACTGAGTTAGCCAATAGAGTTCTATAGCTCATTATTATGCATGCTAGACAGGGGCTTAAAAATTGTCCATAGCTTATTATTTTTAAAGACTGAATTTGGACAAAATTAAATATAACTTATTATGTTCTGAAGAGATTATGTTAAGAATTGACTTTGGTTCAAGGGGGGTAGAATATTAAACTCTGGTTGAAAATTGCACATGCTTACCTGTTATCATGCCATTTAAGTAGGCACGTTGAGGACTGTATTGAATCAGCTATCTGTCAGAAATTACTGCTTAAATGGGTTCATATTTATTAAGAGTCAGAACTCGACCCTAAAATTGATGATTCACATAGTTTCTGAAGGACATTTTCTGTTTCTTCCTGCATTACTGACATTTTCTGTTTCTTTCTGCATTACTGTAGCCCTTTCTTTCAACAACACACTCGCTACTTTCAGTTTTTAAAACTAGATCTCGTTATGTATGTCTAATGTGATTGGTCGGTGTTGATTTGTTTCTATGCTCTAATGGACCCACCTCATTGATTCCTGCTAATCTGTTTATATATTCTTTCATTTTCCCAGCAGCTTATGGCAAAACATAATGGTGTTCCTCCACTGACCTTAAAAAGTAGCAAAATGAAATGTGGTGGTACATACACATCAAGTTCAGAAGGTTTACAAAGGATAATATCAGAAAGGTGTTAACACCATACCAAAAATATTAAAAACTATTAACAGTATATAAGTCAGTTTCTAATAAAGTAACTTAGTTAAAAGTAATCACCAGACTAACTATATAAATTAACATAAAAATAATAAAACTACTGTTCCAAAACATAATTTATAATCTTCTTATGCCTCTCCAAATGTGTATTATTCAGACATAATTTCTTCGGCGTCTTTGCTCTAAATTGAAATCTAGTCTTAAGGGGCAAAATGGTGCTTATGTAGAGAGATTAAGTTCCTGAAGTTTTGATATTGTTTATGTATAGTAACATGTCCAAGCCTAGGGTTTGTTCATTTTTAAAACATTCACAGTTCAGTGATGTTTTGAGTTATGTTTATATTTTAAAAATAATTATGATACTGTTTTAGAATTCAATTGTGTACGTTACAAGACTCTATTTTTTGTGAAATGAATAGTATACTTAGTACTCATTGTATCTTGGTGATGTTCACAAAGTCAACTTATGATATTGGTATCAGGATCCAAGTGTTTAGTTTCAAGTCAAACGACTCCATATTGCATAAGTAGGGGAGAAGACCCAGTTGTTGAGCACCATAACTTGTGCTTCTCAAAATCCTACGTGGAAATTTCAAATTACTCTCAATTTCTTATTACAGCTTATTTGAAGTCTCCTACTTATAACTAATGTTTCAAGATCACATTATCAAATATGATGCCACATCAGCATGCTTTTTACCAAGGTGTCCAAAAAGACCCAAAAAATTTGAGATGGATACTTGTGCACTAAGTTGTATTTTATTGGTTCACTGATGTGACATCACATGTTTTTTTGCTTTCTAGATCTAAGGAATACATTTCATTCAATTATGGGTAGATGTTATCAACAATAACAACTTTAAAGTAAAAACTATTGGTGCAATATTGTTAAAAATATTGGGCATTAAATCAACAAGTGCTATCACAACTATTGGAGCACACTACTAGGTCCTCTCCCCTAGTAGCTCATAAGAACTCATCTCTAGTGAAAATGAATGGTACACTTTTGTGAGCATCACTAAAATGCAATGAGTACACTTTTGTGAGCATCACTAAAATGCAATGAGTGCTAAGTGTACCATTCATTATCAGAGATGGGTTCTTGTGAATCACTACTCACGAAACATGGGTCAATGAGATTGACTCATAGTTTACGAGTTAAACTCATTGACCCATGTTAATGAGTTTGACTCGTAAACTACACAATTGAATCCTGACACCATATTTTTCTGTAACGATCCAATTGTGTAGTTTACGAGTCAAACTCATTGATCCATGTTTCATGAGTAATGGTTCACAAGAACCAATCTCTCATGAGAATGAATGGAACACTTAGCGCTCATTGCATCTAGGTGATGCTCACAAAGGTAAAGCATATAATTTGACTTTGTGAGCATCACCTAGATGCAATGAATGCTAAGCATACTGTTCATTCTCATGAGTGATGGGTTCTTGTGAACTGCTACTCATAAAACAAGACCAAACGAGTTTGACTCGAAAATCATATAGTTGAATCCTTATAATAGCAATATCAAAAATATCTCCTACTTGTCTAAAAAAATCTAAACTCTGCTCCATGTGAAAAACTTGATAAGACGGAAATTGCCATGATGATAACATTCATAGCTTCAGGTCATTTCTATGTTTGATGGTATACTCTCCTGCTTCTGGGCAGCGAGAACAAGTGTGTTCAAAATTTGTCCATCTAAAATGAAAAAAGAAGAAGAATGAACCAAATACCTGTTGGTAAAGTTTCCATGTTCTTCAGTAGCCAGAACTTAGCGATCCAGATTTTATTTATGCATCTGTTTATATGTCTTGTTAGGGAAAATTCTACAACTGCCTTCTTGATATGATACTTATTTTTAAAAATTAACATATTGTCATTGAGAATCACTGGCTTGTATTTTTTTATCAATTTTTATACTGAATTCTCAACTTATTATTGACAAAATAGATTTTGAAACTGCAGAGAAAAAGGTATGGGCAGGAAAACTGAAGTTTTAGTTCCTGGAGGAAAAGGACCACTAGCACTGCTCTTTGCTATAGCAATTTTCCTCGGTTTCAGACTGCCAAGTTAGATGAACATTTAACTGGTGATTGACACGTTGTTTGAATTTGAAAAATCATTCTGAATTTTTTTTGGAAAAATCAGATTTGATCAAATGTGGCCTTATTACTGCTGAGACAGAATAATTCTATCAGACACAAAAGTTGAACACTTGTACCATATGTAATATTGAATGTGTTATTGTGCTGGGTTGTGCTGTTTCTTTTCTAGTACTTGTACTAACGAGGTAACGAGGTGCAATGGTTACGCCCATAGCAATTTATGTTGTATGGTGATTGAGAAGTAAGGGTGAGCAATATTTTTTTATGAAATGAAATTTTAGCCTTATATTTATATGTACATTAATCTTTTCTCACAGTGAATAAAATATTTTTATAACATTTGTTAATGTAGACTTAATGTGATTAGTTGACTGAAAATAAAGGGAAAGTAAGAGAAGTGTATTTTCAGTATATTGAATAGGGTCTTCAATTAGTCCATTTACAGATTTTACTGTAATTAAGTCATTTTCACTTTGGTTAATTTTACCAATTTGATTATTAAAAATATTTGTGGTAAAGTGAATTAATTTTAAAATATACATTATTTAAAAATATCATATTTGCACAATCTATAATATTTGGTATATCATTTCTGAATTGGATCTTATTATATATGTTTTGCATTGATATTTCTGATCATATTGAATAGTAGAGAACAATTATTTTCTTCTGTCAAATAACATAAGAGGAAGTTCCAAAATTTTGGTGTTCTTTTTCATAAACTAGTTGCTCTAGTGTAAACCATTGAGGTAACAGACAAATTTATAAAAAAGCCTATGATAGGACACAGTATGAAACTAAATTTATAAAGAAGTCTATGATAGGGCACAATATGAAACTATATATTATTCTAGACTTTATATTTTATTTGAAATAAAATATCTTTGTTGTTATTATTATTATTAAGGTATTTTTATAAGCTTATATATAAAATAAATTAAAACTAAAATATTATCATTGAGATATGTATTTAAAATCTTAAAATAAAAATGTAATGTTGTATAATTAATTTCCTAAATTTAATTGTCTTTTACAATATTAAAATATATTAAGTTAATTTAGAGTAGTAGATTTTCAATTTCAATTTAATTATAAAATGTAAATAAATAAAAAAATTAAATGTTAAATTATCTCCAGAAATTATAGGCATTTAATAATTTAATTATAGACATAAAATTAGTATATATTTTTTTTTCAATTTCAACTAAGAACAAGAAATTGAAAATTCAACTTAAAACTAAACTACAAACACAAGAATTTATACATATAATATCAATAAAAATATGAAAACTATGGCATAGTTGCGGGTGACACTCTATGTTGCGCTACTAATTTGCATTTCTCTAAAGAACCCTCATTTTTTCTTCCCCACTATTTGAGCTTCTATGAATGTCAGACCCTCTTTCTAAATGAGATTGAACATGCCCATTTGCATTGCCTCCCCTTTTCTCCTTACCAACTATAGCAATGTCAAAGTATTTAGTGATACCTTCATTATTGTTTGCAACATCCCAAATGCCAAAGCCCAATTTTTAGATAGTGAAAAAATTATAAAATTTTAAAAAATGATTTTTTTAAAAAAGGATGAGGGCACATTCCAGAAAGATTATGCACACTCCCATTTGTTCTACCCATCTCAAAAAATGAATGTGGGTTTTGTGAGATTTCTCTAGAGACTTTTAGAACCGTCAATTCTATTAAAATTTTAAAATTCTACTTCAAAACAAATTTTGAACATTAGTAAGTTTTAAAAATTTGCAATTCAGGATTATTAAGTGCAAACTCAAATTAGGTCTTCTTTGGTTGAACCATGCCCAACCCTATTCACTCCATCCATGATTGGTATATAAATGAACATAGTTCATGGTATATGTGATTTGAATAAAAGATGAGAAAAATTTGGGTTTTATGTTCCATCATGGGAAAATTCAGAATCATCATTTCCCTTAAGGTTATGAATTCCAATCAATCCATCAAATTAATAAGGTTGTAGGAGGTATAGTGCAAATGCGGACACATAAGCAATATTTGAGCCATGTATAGTAATCATTACTCTATCCATGATATTTTCATAAAATGAATACAACTATGTTCCATGGTTATAGTTAAGATAACAACAAAAAATGAGGAGATACATTTAAGGACAACAAGGAATGGAGAGCCATATGAAGAATTAAAAAAATATAGTAAAATTGAAATTTCAATTGATCCCAAGGCATTCATTATATATAATCATTTAGTATTACATTAGAGTTGTAATGAGAATTCACATGAGTTAACATACAAAATAATAAAATTTCATTATATAGAACAAGAGATGGAAAGTCTAAAACTACCAAATGAGAAAATGTGGGAAATATGAAAAACAACATATTCCATACTTTAGGGTACAAGTTTCTCCATTGGGTTTTTTTATTATTTTCCATTACTGATGAAGTGTAGTAAGTGTTGCAACAAAGATTCCTTCATATTTGAATATAAAATCACTTCAACCACAAGGAGAATTATTTATATGGGTTTATGGACCTTTTGGTGTAGGAGCACCTAGGATCTTGGCTAAGGTCCTACTCTATTTTTGGCTTGTACTGACCCTAGCCAGGTCAGGATAGTTAGAGGTCCCAGTTAGGATCTTGTTTGTGTGTTTAAGTGGTCTACCTTTGGCTTAGTCCAATCTAGTACCTTGGTCAAGGTCTAAGTGTTAGTTAATGGTCTCGAGATCCATTTTTGGCTTGGCATTGGGATTTGAGACAAATGACTTATTTGTGATAGAGAAAGGTGAAAATGAACCAAAAATGGCTTTTATGAGGTTTATCCACCATTTGATAAGGTTTTGAGGTCATTGGACCTAGGGAAAGCGAGAAAACTAAAAGTTGTCAAAATGTTGTCATGACTATTGGAAACTACAATTGAAACAATTGTTATATTGTCATTGATGTCAAACCTTAACTAGTAAGACAGTTTCTATCTAGGAGAGTACCATATCTTTTGATTGATGAAGAGGATTTGAAAAGAGGAGATAACTAGAGAACCTAAGGAAAGGTTGAGTTGTGTGATACTTTAATGGGTTCTTGATTAGTTGGCATATTGACAAGATAATGTGTTGTTTATCTTTAACACCAAGTGAAGAAGAAAGGCTGGAAACTAAGGCTTAACCGAGAAAAAGTGAAGAAATCTAGTTTAAGCCGAGTGTTGTTAGTGTCGACTGAGCACCAATATATGTCGAGCAAATCTAGTGTTGACCGAACAATGGTAATTTTTGAGTGACAGATACTTGCCGAGAAGAAAAATGTTAGTGATGAATGAGATACACAATAATGACCAAGGAGATGAACACAGTATTAAAATCGAGTGTCAGTAATTTACATTTTGAGAAAGAATTGAGAATCCCAACCGACATCTTGGGACATGTAAAACGTGTTGACATTATTAATGAATGGTATAAAATATTTAATGCATGGTAAATAGTTTTCTTATGATTTCAAAGAGAAGTTTGGAGATGTATCTAGAAGGAAAAGAAGGAGAACACACTAGTACATTTTGCACCATTTTTCGACGCACTACTGGTCGAAGTTTCTACCCAACATGGTTGAATAGTTGACCAACTGGTTCATCGCTATTATCTGCGTTGAAATATCGACCCATTCCTGAAACCATCAAATGATTGACGCCAATATTGGTTGAAAACGAGGGCAATCTAGGACGAAAATAACATTGGCATGTGTTGGTGTATTGGTCGATCTTTCAACCAATATAAATTAATGAAACATGCCAATATTTCAACTACTTCATATTTCGACCACATTTGGTTGAAATATTTAGCAGCTCTGACCAAGATGCCAAACCCGCGATGCCACATTTCGACACAGAATGGTCGATTTTAGGCCAGACTTTCGACGTAGGTGGGTCGAAATTTTGACGAAATGTGTAGTGTTTAAAAAAAAATTGAAGATAAATATCTAGACTAATCACCAATGGCATCCTGATCAGTGATTAGTCTAGATATTTATCTTCAGGTGTCCACACTCATTTTGGTGCTTGTTGCCAGCGGGTCCCTACTCATTCTATTTTCCAGACTACTTTGGGCTCTAGCAATCCATCTGCTCTACTCTGTGTGAAATTGTGGGTTTTTTCATTTTGTTTGAACTATTTGAGAGATAGGCTCTGACTGGTGATCCGTGAATTGGTAGATCTTCCTCTTAGATGCCCACAACTCTTCAAATCTATTGGTGTGAAGCCCCCAAAGGATATTCTTCTCTATGGGTTTCCTGGTTCTGGGAAAACTTTAATTGCTAGGACAGTGGCAAATGAAACCGGTGCCTTCTTTTTCTATATCAATGGACCTGAGATCATGTCAAAGTTGGCTGGAGAAAGTGAAAGCAATCTCCGAAAGGCTTTTGAGTCTGAGAAGAATGCCCCGTCCATTATTATTTCAATTTGTTATGTTCTCTTTCCTCTGCACTTTAAGAGGATATTGAACGTGAAAGAAAAAGAAGTGAGAACCCTAAGGAAATGGATGAGGATGATAGTGATGAGGTAGTTGAAATAAAGGCTGCTCATTTTGAGGAGTCAATGAAACATGCCCAAAAAGTGTCAGTGATGTATTTGCTACTGCTACTGCTTCTGTTGTTGCTTCAGATGTATTTGCTAAGATGATTTCCCCCGCCAAGATGATGTGCATCCATTTTATGGAGATCTGCTAAATGTTTTATATGATAAAGATCACTACAAGTTGTCCCTTGGCGAGATCAATATTGCTTGCAATCTCATTGCCAAAGTGGCCAAAGACTATGTTAGGCTGATAAAATATGGGGATTCTCTTTACCGCTGCAAATATTTGAAGGTTGCTGCACTTGGACGGATATGTACCATTGTTAAGAGAATTGGACCGAGCTTGGCTTACCTCAAACATGTGAGGTAGCATATGGTTATGTTCTTTTTTCTATCTATTTGGTTTTCACTACCTGTCGTTCATTGGGATATCTTGCAAGGGTTCTATAAATTGATGGTCTATATTTTGGTGGGTGTCTTGTATGGGCCTATGCACTTTTTTATCTTGTCTTTCTTTTCAATCCTACAACTAGATTTTGATATGTGGATTTATTGTAAGGAACTTTGATACCGCCATTTCAGTAGTTCTTCATATGATAGTTTTCTATGCAGTCCCCAGTCTAGGCTTTATTTGTAGATGTTTTATCTCAATATTAAAAGAATTAATTTAGTTAAATAAAGCTTTATGTCCCAAACACAATGACAAATAGGATGTGAATTTAATCTTTCTGACAACTAAAGAGTCAAAAAAGATAATAGATGGTTCAATATAACCTACAAATTTGTCCATGTAAGAGTTGAACTCTAAAATTTATGGTATGAAGACCTGCAACTTGCAGCTAAGAATATGATACTAAATAATTATGACTTATTTTAAAAATTCCAGAAAACTTAACCATTTCTGTAGCGATTACTTAAAAAAAAGTATACCTGATCGATGACTCAATATTTGTAACCTCTTAGAAACTTTTCCTTTCCACTTTAATATCTTTCCTGATAATTCTTGATCTCCTCAAAACCACTAGAAAAAAAACAATGACAACAGAACTTGCTACTTTAGAAAATTGCATCAATACTTAACTTAAATATTACAGTCATGAAGGGTGTAACAAAATCTGATATGCTAATAGAAAAAATCATTTTGCACAAAATGGCATTAAGCATGGATTTTGGTTTACATCTGGTACATCAATTCCTTGATCGAAGACATTATCTATTACATTTATAATTGTTTATTTAGGTTCCATAGCACTAGCATATACACAAAAAGAATTTGTATTAAAAAAAAACATGGACACTACATATATATAAAAATAATCTGTTAAAAAAAAAGGAGGCCACTGAGGACAATTACACAGGTCTCCAGCAACAACATTACCCAACTCTTTCTCTCAAGCCAACGACTCAGCTTGTTCAATTGCCCAGACTAGCAGTCAATTATATGTTGAGTATATCTATCAAGCCCTCCTACAGTTTGAATGAATTAAGAATAGAAGATAGGAACTAATTTAACACTTCACCTACTCAAAAACACAAACCAATGAAATAATCCACATTCGGCCAAGAGAGGTTGACGCATTCAATAAGAGATTACTTACACAAAATGAAGCCGAATCATGCCAGACAATGACAATGAGAAGTTGACTATTGGCCCTTCTAGTTTTTTATTTGATAGTTGCCTGACAATGACACATTCAAAATGCACTTATGAGAAAAGACCTAGAACGAATGAAATTGATTAAATAATGAAGTTATGTTAGTTTGAGCTTCACTTGGTTTCGAGAATACTTTAATATTCTCTACTTAACAAGACCAACCATGTGAAGGTGGAAGCTCATCTAGCCTCACCCCCCCTCCCCCTAACATCAATCTGAATTCCCCATTAACACATAACAATATTCATTAACATGACATATAATTCAATATTAATACACAACATTCATAGATAATTACTTAAAACAACGTTCATGGAGTTATTATGATAGTTTTACTGATATTTTTGTCACAATTTGATGTTCAGGATAGGGGAAAAGCACCTACAACAACAGAGGCAATAGCTATAGATACAAATGATGATATCCCAGAAATCCCTAATATAATAAATACGGTGAAGAAAAAACTAAAAAGAGTCAATTTAAAAATTATTACTATTTTGCATGATGCTACTACCGGCCTCACCGCGATGTCCACGACTAGGTAATTGAGCAAGTAAAAAATCCTATAACAAGAACAAATACATATTTTAGTTCATGACATAAAAGATTATAAAATATAAACCTTTATTGAACTTTTGTTATAACTAAAGATTCATTACTACTTACTTCAAAACGACGTGCTCGTGCCATCAATTCATCTGTCCTCTTCAACATCTCCTCGATTGGATTTGCATCTTCCAAAAGAGTAATAATTTTTGCATTACTCTTTTTCTTCACCGTATTTATTATATTAGGGATTTGGGATATCCTCATCTGTATCTACAGCTATTGCCTTTGTTGTTGTAGATGCTTTTCCCCTATTTGATATTTATCTTCAGGTGTCCACACTCGTTATATTTCTTGTTGCCAACGGGTCACAGTGAGTGATTGGGAGAGCCCTATTTTGGCACCAGTCATGTAGTACAAGCACTAGAATTGAGTTTTTTGGCACAACTAGGAAATTTTTGTATATCAACATGCGATGGAGTTTTTTCCCCAAACTCTATCGCATGTTGATATACAAAAATTTCCTAGCCTGTGCCAAAAAACTCAATTCTAGTGCTTGTACTGAGACCTTAAATTATTGAGCTTCTCTTTGTTTCGAGAATAGTTTAACATTCTCTACTTAACATGGCCAACCACGTGAAGGTGGAAGCTCATCTGGCCCCTCCTAGGAGCCTCTTATGACCCTTTATGATATTTTAAGACCTCTAAGATGTATTCTTAGGGATCGTAAATGGTCATAAAGGGTCATAGGGGGTCCTGGGACACAACAGCTGAGAAACATAATTGTAGGCATCATGGTCACATTATTTTAGAGACAACATAATTGAGTGGTATACCCAGACGATGAAGAGAAACTTCTGCAGCTCCAGTTCCAAGTTTTTCTCCATCCCGTAGTGTCAACTTGGAATCGGAGGTGCAGAAGTTGCACTCCGTCTGGGTATACAACTCAATTATGTTGTCTCCAAAAAAATGTGACCATGATGCCTACAATTATGTTTGTCAGCTATTATGAAATCCTCGTCACCCTTAGCTGCCATCCTGAGCCCTTCTTCCCTCTCCAATTTTTCAAGCGTCTACAAGATATATAGATCAATAAAGTCTGCAACATTGTGTCCATCCATGATCTCAGGAATATCATCTTCTTTCCACTCTTCATTTTCCAAAATATACCGCTTCTTCAAGCTTGTAGAGTAGTCTCTAGTGGTTTCAAATCAATCTTATTACAAACTACAATAAGAGGCTTAGTAAGTCTAATTTAATTTGTCCATGGATTGAGACCTTAAATTATTGAGCTTCTCTTTGTTTCGAGAATAGTTTAATTAGCATTCTCTACTTAATAGGGCCAACCACGTGAAGGTGGAAGCTCATCTGGCCCCTCCTAGGAGCCTCTTATGACCCTTTACGACATTTTAAGACTTCTAAGATGTATTCTTAGAGGTCGTAAATGGTCGTAAAGGGTCATAAGGGGTCCTGTGACACAACAACTAAGAAACATAATTGTAGGCATCATGGTCACATTTTTTTGGAGACAATGTAATTGAGTGGTATACCCAGGCGATGAAGAGCAACTTTTGCTCCTCTGGTTCCAAGTTGACACTGCGGGATCCCAAGACAATAGATAAGGAATAAATTTAGAGAGAGGAGGAGGGCCATAATGAAAAAAATAATACAGGACAAAACTCAAGTTAAATGAGGCAACTGCAAACATTTGAATAGAATTTTATTATTAAATAATGAAATTTTCATAGAGGGGGCTTAGAACACTAGTATATGCAAATTTCATTATTTAATAATAAAAATGTATTAAAATGTTTGCAGTTGCCTCATTTAACTTGAGGTTTGTCCTGTATTATTTTGGTCATTAAGGCCCTCCTTCGCTCTCTAAATTTATTCCTCATCTATGGTCTTTGGATCCCATAGTGTCAACTTGGAATCGGAGGAGCAAAAGTTGCTCTCCATCGTCTAGGTATACAACTCAATTACGTTGTCTCCAAAAAATTGTGACCATGATGCCTACAATTATGTTTGTCAGCTATTGTGAAATATTTTGTAGTCTGGCCTTTGTTTCCTTTGATGTGTCCTGCAACCTATGAAAAGTTTGAAATATGTTACATGATATAGATATAAAGATCACTAATTAGTGCATTATTACATTCTACTAGTAGTTAATACTATTGCATACCTTCTTCTCTCATTTGCTGGTGTAATTCCTCTTTGAGTATCCCCTTTTTCCTTTGCATCCAAAATGAACTCATTCCAATCCCTCACTGGAATAAAGGGAGGATGCTCATACTTTGGGTTCTAGATGAGACTCCTTCTATATGAGTCCCTCATAGTCTTAAGATGTTTGGCAGCTTTTTCTAAAATTTTCTAAAATTTTCTTTTGCTAATAATTTCTGTATTGACTCTTTTTAGTTTTTTCTTCAACATATTTATTAGATTAGGGATTTCTGGGATATCCTCGTCTGTATCTACAACTATTGCCTCTATTTTTTTAGGTGCTTGTCCCCTATCCTGAACATCAAATTGTGATAGGAATATCAATAAAACTATCATAATAACTCCAAAACCCTAAATAAAATAACATAATAATATAACATTTTTCAACTATCTAATTTGTACAATTTCAATAAGGTTTACCATTGTTGACGAATGGGTGGGAGGAGTATCCCTGCGACCTCTATCATGTGGGGGATCCATCTCACCTACTCTTGTACTTCTTTCATAGTTTGAGTGAAATCCTCTGCATGTCCACTCTTCATTTGTTTGTGGATGGTAAGCCGAGCTAAATGATAGGTTAGTTCCAAGTCTTTTCCATAAGGTTTGCCAAAAATGGCTCATGAACTTACTATCACTATCTGATACAATGCTTAGTGGGAGTCCATGTATCCTTACAACCTCCTTAAAGAAAAGATGTGCAATGTAACTAGCATCATGGGTAGTTCTACATGGAATAAAATAGCTCATTTTAGAAAATTTGTCTACCACCACATAGACATTTCAGAAGAATATGAAGGAATAAATGTTTTGAGAAATATTTCAGAAGAATATGAATGAATAAATGTTTTGAGAAATATTTGAATTTAATTTTGACAATAACATGAGCAGTGATATATTTCAAACTTTGGCGAGACTTCATACGACACAATGTTCGTAGATTACATTCAATGCATTATTTATGCTTGTATTGGTGGGAAAACTCTTGAAAACATGCAAAAGAGATTGCATTCAACCATTTTGTTTACATGACACATGTAGTTTACCTCCAGCCTAAATCAGCATTGTGTACAAATCTGCAGATGGTGCATGGTATGAAGCCTCACTCAAGCTTGAAAATGATAGTCAATCCATAGTCAATGTCTACTTAAACTTTAGGATGATACTTATATGATGGCTTAAGTAAATTGTTCTTACCTTGAGACTAGTACACCTTGGGATTAGAGGATGGTTGTTATAATAGCAATTGTGTGTCTGTGAGATACTTTTATATTTTATATTAAATGATGATACATATGTGTTTCTTCCTTTTACAACAGTTTATATTCTGATACTTATAACCTATCATTATGATACCTTGTATCCAACAGATGTTGGCAAGCCCATCTCATCTTCCCCCATCTCATCATCCTCGTCACCCTTAGCTGCCATCCAAAGCCCTTCTTCCCTCTCCAGTTCTTCAAGCCTCTGCAAGATATTTGGATCAATAAAGTCTGCAACATTGTGTCCATCCGTGATCTCAGGAATATCATCTTCTTTCCACTCTTCTTGCCTCTCTTTCCCATCTCCCATCTTGGGCATTGCAACATGAATCCTATTTTCCACAACTCCTGATGGATCCTTAGGTGTAGTTGAAATTACCAAATGGCCTTCAAAGGTCAAGGAACAAATGGAATAACCAAGAAAACACTATACATTAAATCATGTGATTGATAGCAGATTAGGGCTCACCTGAGCCATAAACATGAAGAATTATTCTAAAAAAAGATGTAAACCATATATATGTGCACTTGAGGCAAAGAGAAGTTACGTCATATCCATATTAAAATATTAGTTACAATATGAAAATACTAAACTAACTAATTCCTGAGTTCATCTCTACATATGGTCGCAATAAAGATATGTGATTACAATATAGAGAAGGCATCGTAAAAATATAATTTTAGAATTTACCCTAGCCTGACACATTTTGCACTCAAATCCTTCATTGTGGATAAGTGGAGATGGGCGAATAGATGCAAATGAGTTGCCATCAACCCAACTAAAGTGTCTGCAACCATTGTTTCCCTGTGATGCACAATCTACATTAGTTCTTATAATATAATGAATAGTATTTACATTAGAAACATTAAATATATACACATTAGCAACCTTTTTTCTATTTGGGCAGCACCAAAATTGTCGTCCAGGGTTGCTCTGTGTCTGTGAAGTCTTCAACACACACTGCCCACCACCACATTGATAGTTTGGCACATTGACAAGAGCCATCGAGCCTATATCAATAATGCACCACACCATCGTTACTATAGAAAATGATTAAGACTATAGAAAAATCATTAAGACTAGAGAATCAAGTTCTAGAAAAATCATTATGCCTATAGAAAAATCATTTAGACTAGAAAATCAAGTTCTAGAAATGGACAGTTCTGGTGCTTTTCCATTACAACAATTGAGCATTCATCATTTGGTACTTCTTGGCGTATTCCATTTAAGTTTTTTAGGTGTCGTGTTTATGTGCATGTTCTTTATGTGTTTGGCTTCTCTCCCTCACAAGGGATACACTGATAGGTAATTGATTTGAAAGCATAATGATTTGATAGTCTTTTTTTAGGATAGGCGTAATCATCCCGCTAACCTTAATTAGCAACATTTGTGATATATGTCAAATAATTATAATCAGTATGCCCAACAAACAGAGACTTAGTAGTAAAAGCATGTCCTTTGGTTTACTAGTTTACTTATAATCAATATGTCCTTTGGTTTACTAGTTTAATCTGGTTTAAGAATGGTTTGTTTCATGTTTGAATGTACCATTGAATGAAGCTTGGCTATATTAAGTACAATATTAAGACTTGTGACTCTTCAAATTCTCTTGTTTCCTTCAGACCTCCAAACATATGTACTATGAGATTTCCTCCAACAAATGGACTTGTGATGATTTTCACAATAGTACATGTGTTGGAGGACTACTCAAAGTACTGCTTAGGCAAATCTAAATGTTCATCACCTGTGCATATAAGAGTTGATCATAGAAGGTATATGCACAAGTGAAAAACATGCATATTTGACCAATCAATATTGGGAGCTAGACCCAACAACAAATAGATTTGTGGTGATTTTCACAATAGTACATGTGTTGCTGGGTAAGCTCCCAATAGCGCTCAGGCAAATATGCATGTTCATCACCTGTGCATATGAAGTGGCTCTAATGGAAGATACAATCACTAAATTCTGCATACTCCTTATTTTGTTCTGGGTTGATATTGTCAAACATGGTCTTTCTTGAATGGAATGACTTGTTACTTGTACATTGACTAGAATGTTGGTGGAAGAAGGATGATTTGTTTGCAACAATTTTTTCAACTCTAATTTTCTCAACACAAAGGGACATTTATCATAGCCATAGAAACATGATTATTTTAAAATGGAATACACCAAGGAGTACCGTCAGAAATATTGACTATTTACAATCATGAATAGTTAACCTTAATCAAATAGCTCATTTTTTTATCAGCATGTGTAGTCTCTGTGTATATGAAAAATGAATGAAATATCAATCTGAAATAAAACAGTGAACAAAAATTCAAATTTAAGGCCTAATTTATCAAGAGCAACAAACATTAGGACGAAAAAAAATCATTAAGAGTATATAAAAATCATTAAGACTAGAAAATCAAGTTCTAGAAAAATCATTACGACTATAGAAAAATCATTTAAACTAGAAAATCAAGTTCTAAAATTGGACGGTTTTGATGCTTTGCAATTACAACAATTGAGCATTCATCATTTGGTATTGTGTATTCCATTTAAGTATGTCAACAATGTTCAAGAAATAAGAAAAATCATTAGGACTATAGAAAAATCAAGTTCTAGAAATGGACAGTTCTGATATTGCTTTGCCATTACAACAATTGAGCATTCATCATTTGGTACTTCTTGGTGTATTCCATTTAATTTTTTCAACTGTCGTGTTTATGTGCATGTTCTTTATGTGTTTGGATTCTCTCCCTCGCAAGGGATACGCTAATAGGTAATTGATTTGAAAGCATAATGATTTGACAGTTAGAAGGTTGGTTAATAGATTCCAGTCGGTTCTTTGTAGAGGGCAATCTATTTGGAGTACACTTAATTTCTATGCAATTTTGGAGTACAGTGTCCCGTAGGTATAGTTGAAACACCAGTGTATTGATTTGAAAGTTTAGAATGTGATCTTTTCTTGGTGGTAACGTAGGAACATTTCTAGGCATATAGTTGTTCCTTTAAGGGAAGATTGTAGGGCCGAAATGATAGCCTTCAATTATATGTACTAAGTGTTACAATGGAACTATGTTGACTTTATTTTGTAGTTATTTAACATGAGAGTTTGCAGATTAATAGGAGTTCACATTTTTATGGGAACGTATCATTCAATTGAGCATTAATGCCCATCTATATCTAGTGAGATGAACATAACTCATGTACCTCATGCTAGTGTGCTTGGATTAGACTAGACATTATCCAACCACCTGTGAGGGTTGTCACTGTTATTAATTGGTGTAAAAGGAGGACCACTTATGTGTTATAGCACTTTATATAAATACTCACTATTTGGATAATGTCTAGTCTAATGAAAAATAGTGTATACAAGGTATCCAAGCACACTAGCATGAGGTACATGAGTTATGTGCATCTCACTAGTTATAGATGGGAAACTATGGCACACTAGTATCTGTGAACTCCTATTAATCTACAAAATCTCATGTTAAACAACTACAAAAAAAAGTCAACATAGTTATGTTAACACAACCAAAGTTAAAATTAAATTATCTAAAACAACTTGTGCCTTAGAGGGATAGAGGAACACTTTGCTAAAGAAGTTTGACTATTGTTTTTGAAAATGCCTCCAAGGAATGGAGTACTACCAAGGAGATCCAGGAGTTGAAGGAGAAGAACACAAGGTTGCAGGAATCTTACAATGCACTTTTGGCCAGGCTTGAAGCACTGGAATCCAATCAAAGAAGATCAAAGTAGTAGATGAAGGTGTTGATAGTGAAGAAGAGGAATAAACCCATAAGGAAGGGGAAGGAGACGAAGAAGAGAAACAAATAGATCATGAAGATCCTATAATATCTAACTCCTATTACATCAACGCATGCCTTTATAGATTTAGGCTTATTACATGACATTCCATCAAATTCACAAAATGGACCATAAGTCCAATTACATTGATATATTCATGTTTTGATCTTTTAGATCCTATAATCTTTATGATCATTCTTCAAGAGCCATTCAAGTGACCCCTTTTCATGACTTTGCCAGGGTGCCTTGCACCATACTCCCAAGGATCAAATCAATCCAAGTCCCTTGGATTGGGAGTTTCTTTCGTTTCCTCCAATCTCTATCCACTTCTTGTTGAGGACCTGCAACAAAAGAGTATTCCATGTTCATGTGTTCTATGCCCTTGAAATCAAACATTATGTGCTCATGCCAAGCATTAAATCTGTCAGCCTTCATGTTTATATTCCCATAGATATGTGCAAAAACAACACTTGCATGGTGAACACTATCAAACTCCAGAAAACCTGTCATAAAAGTGTTAGAAACAAAAATAAAAAAGGTTTTCTCGACCATTGGTTTCTATGCAACTCTCAGAAACTTGTACACTCTCCTCATCAACAACTCGTTGAACTCTCTCAGCGAGTCCTCATTCAATAGTTTCTTCTCTGCCATAAGCCTTTTAATAGGCCAGACAACCCTCTTCCTCATCTTCTTATGCCAACTTGTGGCTTCTTGCTTCAACGATGTCTTCAAGAGCTTTGACTCTTCACTCTCTAAGGTCCCTGTCACCTTTGAGACCTCTTTCAACTTCTCATTCCAATGACATCCTCCTTGGCATGCAAACATGTCATCCATGGATTTCTTCAAAACCTTGTCTTCTATCTTTTCAATAGAAACTTTTAATGGACACTTGACTGTCCCAAATTGGATTCCTTCATCCATGCACTCATCCAGTTCATCATCAACCTCTGCAATTCCCTTCTCTATCTCTGTTATCTCAACTTCTTGAGCATTTTCCTTTTGTGGCCCACACATCCTCATTGTCTTCTCAATCCTGTCATCTTCTTGAGTATCCTCATACTCTAACGTCTCTCTGTTCATCTTCACATGCATCTCTATTCTGAAATACTTTATATGGTGTTCTACTAATTGTTCAATGTTGTCATTAGCATTCTCACCAATCTTCTCTTCTATCCTTTTGTCTATTGTCTTCCCTTCACTCCCCAAGAGTCCATTCCACTCCAAAATACCAACACTCCTTGTCAATGTACATGACACTTCTTCATCTTTCAAGGGTTGCAACACAACTCTCCTTCCTCTATCCAAGAATGTATAAGTGTTCTTTGCTCCATCATGGAGGGTATGTTTACTTATCTGTCATGCTCTCCCAAAGATCAAATGAAAATCCACTATGGGAATGATGTCACACCATAGGCTGTCCTCATATGGAACAATGCTAAAGCGCACTTGTGCTTGCTCTGTCACCTCAACTTGGTCTTCCACATTAATCCCATGTGCCCTATATGGCCTCTCATGTAGTATCCTTGGCAAATTCAAATTTTGAACCATCTTAATGGAAACAAAATTTGAAAACACACCATTTGAAACTATAATTTTACAAACTTTGTTTCTGCACTTACAATGTGTCTTGAATATGCATGGCTCCACAATGTACCTTGCATCCAAATCTGCATTGATGATCACCATCTTTTTTATATCCCTCTGATGTCAGCAGAAATTTTCTCCACACTTCATCTACAATCTAGGATTCATTCAACTTCGAACCACCACCTTGGAACGCTCTTTAAAGGATAATTCAACTTTAAGGGTTCAACAAGGGATTCTAGGTCTTCAAAATCTCAGATTGTCTGCTCCCACTCTTCTCCCAAATAGATCTTGAAGAGTAGAGGACAATCAAGATATTCAAGGCTATGAAGAATGAGTAGCATAAGGTGAGGGGAGATATCCCTATGTATGATGGAAGTCTGAAAGAAGAAGAGCTTTTGGATAGAATAAAAATAATAGAGGAGGTTCTTTAATGAGGGGAAGAGGAGGAAGGACAAATCAGGTTTGGGAAGAAAAGGACAAAGGATTGAATAGGGCAATGCTGCACAGTCCTAGAAATGCAGACTTTTGGGATTTGAACTATGTTCAAATAGGTACAGTCAAGTGTCCTCTTGAAGGGCAGCCAATAAACAACCATGTTCAGATGTGGATGTCCAATGGGTAGAAAGAACCAACTATCGAGGCACCATATTCCTAAAGTACAGGTTCAAACTCAGACATCCAATGCCAGGACTGATTCTTGGGACAAGAATCCTTTCAAAGGTGGTGAACATGGTGCAGTGGCACCTAGAACATCCAAAGACTACCAGGAGTCCATAATGACAACCATGCACCTAATGAAATCTAAATACATCAATTGGAATGTATTGGCACCTATAATGGCCTATAAGGTCATTCCATGCAATGCAAATGACAAATATGTAATAAGTCTTAAAAGGCCTAATAGGCCTTAGAACCAAAATAAGAGCCTAGGATGGTATTTGGTGTTACAAGTTTATAATAGTTTAGATTTGATTTTAATAATGCTTAATAAGTTCATTTGGGTCACATTTCAAAGTCTTAAGGCTTCATTATCTTTAAAAGTTTCAAAAACTCCAAATTTGTAATGTTGCAAATTCAAAAATTTGAAATGCAACGATTATTAGAAAATGGAGGGAATTGGATTTTGTTATGTTTTAGTGCAAACTAATCCATCCAACCGATTGGGATTGGTTGGGGTAGTTTGTAGGAGTCCATCAAATATGCCAAAGTTTCATTGTACAGAAGAAGAGGCCTGGTGTACAGACTGTACTGATTTTTTGATAAATAAACTTCTTTCAAATGCAATTTCCTTGAGTTCTTAGAGTGATTTTGGATTCATTTTGTCATTGTATTACATTTCAATGCATTTGGAATAGTTAGATATTGATCCTAGACCACATCTATGCATTTTTGAGGTCTGTATTTTTGTATTCCAAACTAAGCCAAACAATTAATAACTAACTGTTACCGGTTACATAGAGGTTGTAAACCGGTTGGAGAGGCTTATTAGAGCATGGATGTGTATGTTTGAGACATAGAGGAGTAAGGGAAGATAAAAGAATCAATAAATGCCAAAGAAATAATGTAACATACTCAGATTTTTTATGAAATGTAAGTTATTCTCCAACAAACCCTGTCACTGCCTGTGAGGGTACAGTCAGAATCCTTATTGATTTATTTCTTCTTTCATGAATGGTATGAATAGAGATGGATTGGTGTAGTATGGTTATATATTTATACTAAGTTTTTGATAAATAAACTTCTTTCAAATGCAATTTCCTTGAGTTCTTAGAGTGATTTTGGATTCATTTTGTCATTGTTTTACATTTTGATGCATTTGGAATAGTTAGATATTGATCCTAGACCACATCTATGCATTTGTGAGGTCTGTATTTGTATTTTTACTCAATTAATTCTGACTGGTAGAGTAGTTTCAACCATTCCTTTGACATTTTTGTGAGTTTCCAATTGAATATGGTCATTCCATGACTTCTGACCACTGTAACACATGGAATGACTGAGTATTAACATGTACTATAGTTCCCTAATCTATTAATGTAATGAGAAGGAAGAATGTTTGGGTGATCACCATAATTTATAGAGGAAACTTAATGAATTTGCTTGGTATGCTACAACAGTAGCCATTTGGTCTGAAGGAGGAACATAGATTTTTTATTTGGATCATCTTATAATATCATCTAATGGTGAAAAAACTACCTATTGGATCTAGAAGTGATCCGAGATAGGAGATTTAAGAAACCCTTGGATTAAGGGTTTAGAAGTGCTAAATTTGGGGATTTTGGGGTTCTCGGTGGATTGAGCCCTATTCCTTTGAGGTTTGTTCATTTTTAGACATTATTAAAGACTGATGAAGGTTTGGAGTCTTGGGAGTGCAAGGAGTCTATGGTTTCTTTGTTATTGGGGGTCTTTTTAAGCACTTCTGAAGCTATAGTGTGTAGACAGTCACACCTAGTCTAAAAGAGTCCATAGAAAGCTGACTACCCTAGATTTATGTCAAAAATGGTCTATAGATGACTATCACATGATTTATTTCAGATTTCTCCACCAAATGATCTCAAACCAGTCACAATTGAAAGCTATGACTCTAAGTAGACTTCCTATGGAGTTAGATTTGACATTCCAATCCACACGAAGTCGGCAGAAAACAAATACCAATAAAAAAAATGTTAAAAACACAGTTTTCTCAATCTTGTTTGCAATATTTCCTCTTCCAACCTTACAATCATAAACCTAACACTAGTACATTTACAGTGTAACATGATGTGGTGATTCATAAATTTAGGGTTTTTCAAGTTCATCTCTGAATCAAATATATATAAACAATGATAAAAAATGTGCCAGCAAATACCAAATACATGATGCCCTAGCACATTTCTCACGGGGCCTAAGTAGGTAACCAATAAAACAATGCCGGACAAATGTAGAGTAAGGAAATCCTTACAGGCGGTCCTCCTTTTACACCAAATCATAGTGGCAACCCTCACAGGCAGGCGGTCCTCCTTTTACTCTCACCAAATAACAGTTCAAACAATTAGAGGCTCCAACTCCTTTGCGCGCTCCAAATTAAAACCAAAAAATGAAATGAGATACAAAATCTTTTTTCTTTTTAAAGTTATGCCTGTGTTGGTCGAAATTTCGACGTACATTGTATTGGTCAAAATTTGACTAACACGGGCATGGATTAAAAAAAGAGAGGAAGTTTTCCTTCTATAATCCGACCAACCTAAACCTTTTTAATTGATTGTCAAAAATTTTAGTAGAAAAATGAGGTCAAATGTAGTAGTGACATAATGATGGAAGGATTCGATGAATTAGACCTAAACCTAAGATTTACGAAAGAGATTAACTAGAAAAACTTTAATCTACCTAATCAAGGAGGTATAAGGATAACCTAATTGTGAGGTTGCAGTTTAGAGAAGAGGTTGATGTTATTGACTAATAAGTCTAAGCAGAAGGTTGAAGGTGAAGTTGTGAAGAGCTGAACAAAGTTGTAGTGATTGCTTGAAGAGAATTTTGAGAAGATCAGAGATGGAGATGAAAATGAAGGCCAGTCAATAAATCAACATATGTGTGAAGTGGATCTGTATTTGCAAAGTGAGTTATATATTTTTTAGATCAGAACCTACTGTTACTTTCTAACTATTGTATCAGTCAAAATCCTTTAATCAAAGTTGACCTAACAGTCATTTTATATAAATCTTTTAATCAAGGTGACATTCTGATGGAATGTTCTTAAGCCCTCTAACAAGGCCGCTCTTAACAGGGTGATTAAATCCTTTAACCAGGTCACACCTAACAGTGTGTATTGTAAACCTTTAACTAGATTGGCTTCTCACAAAGCTCATTTCAGAAGAGTGAAAATCAGTAGCATGTTACAAGTGTTTTTTCCCAAATTGAGTTTCCACTATAAATCCTAGTGTTATACTTGTGTGAATGTTATTTTGATGTGGATGATGTTGAAAGTTTTATATTCTGCAAGTTTTATGTTATTGGTATATGCTATAGAAACTGAGTTGAAAGTTGATTAGATCTGAGATTGTTGAAGAGATAGAAAGTTGAATTGGTACATCTTGACCTGAGAATAACTAATTCACCCCCTCTCATTTGTTCTAAAATCATTCTAACAATTGGTATCAGAGCTATTGGTGCTTGTAGAGAAAAATTTTAAAGGTACTTGAAGCCAATGATCAAGATGTACAAAAAGGAGGTATCGAAGTTGAACAAGGAGAACTTCCATGCATGGCAGAGTTTGATGAAATTGTATCTAGCTAGTATTGCTGATTCGGTGAAATACTATGTGGAAAATGAGTATGTAATACCTATTGCACCTTTGACTGTCGATGAGATGAAAGCAAGACAAGAACACAATCAGGAAATGTTGGAGATTGCATCTGCCCTAAGCTATCCCAAATTTGAAGACATCAAGGATTGTACTAATGTAAAGAAGATATGGGACACTTTAGTAGCTATATACGGTAGGGACACAAATGTACTAAGAGCCAAAATCTGAAAGCCTAAGAGGTAAATTTGATGAAATTAAAATGCAAGATGGTGAAATTATTGCTCATTATTGTGGTAGAATTAAGGAGGTAGTGAATTCTATTAGAGGAGATAATGGAAACATCAATGATGAGACTGTTATTAGTAAAGTATTGAAAACCTTGCTTCCTATCTATGCCATCAGAATTTCTACAATACAAGAATCAAGATGTAACCCTGGTAATGTCCTAACTTTGGAAAGTATTATTGTCAAGCTTACTGCTTTTGAGCTATCTAATTATGATAATTTCACTGTTCATAATATTGAATCAGCATTCAAATATCAAATGGTTCTTCATGAGCCTAAGAAGGGTAAAGAAAGATGTGAGAGTAGTGACAACAATAAAAAAAGTGATAGTGACACTTCTGATGGTGATCTAGATGATCTTGAGGCACTTATGGCTAGAAGGCTTAAGAGAGGAAAATAGAAATATAAAGGTAAACTTTCTATTATCTATTTTTCATGTAACAAAGTTGGCCATATTGCAGCAAGATGCCCTGACAGGAAGTTGACAAAGATGAGATAAGGGAAAACAAGTACAAAAACAAGAGAAATGATAGAGATCACCAAAGGTATAGAGACTACAAAGACAAGGGTAAGAAATCTTTCTATATTGCTAAAGAGGAAACTGACAGTGAAACTAGTGAATGTGAAATAAAAGTTGTTTATGTTGCTATGAAAGATGATTCGAATGAAGATGAGAAAACTGCACTTATTTCATATGTTAGTAAAGGTGATAAATGGATTATTGATAGTGGTTGTTCACATCACATGACTGGTGATAAAAGTAAGTTTGAAATCCTTAATCATTACAAACGTAGAAGGGTAAAAGTACAAAGCTGTGTCACACTTTTATAAAGGAAAAGGTCAACAACACACAAAAATTTTAACTTTAATGACATAAAAATGGCATTTATGTTTAAAATTTGGAGATGATGTAAACTAATGAAACGTGTAAAAGTGGATGAAGTTTATGGCTATAATTTTTTTAATTTTTTTTGAACAAGAATTCACATAGTTTTTAAATTTTTTAAGTCTATTTTTTACTTGCTAAAAAATGCTGAAAAATGAGGGTTTTGTCCGCACCAAAAAAGTATATGCAAATAATCTCTTTTTCCTTTGATTTCAAAATATGTCATAGATAAAATGTATAGCTAGTGCAGAAAAGAAGAAAAAATAGTTTTCAATGTATATTTTCTCTGTTATAACTACTCAAAGTCGAACATACCTGAAATCGATAGTTTTCATCTCGCGTCAAATTTCCCTTATCAAATCTACACCATTCAAAAAATAAATTACACACTCTTGAAGATAACTCTCTCCTCTAGTGTTAAATATAAATTTTCAATTTTTTTGATAAGCTTTACTATTTTTTTCTATTTTTGAAGCATCTTGTTCTCGAATGTTAAAATACCTACTTGTAGTATTTTGAAATTATAATATATTAGATCTAATTAAAATACTATAAAAATTATATGATGATAATCTTGACTCTGTGCTCTAAAAAAGGGTATTTTTATATTTGTAAAAAAATATCATTAAAAAGAGTAAGAGTTATTGAAATGTCGCTTTTCTGAAATAATTTTATTTCTTTAGTAATTGTTATAAAACATGCATTTAATAGATATTTCCAATTGGAAAAGGTGAAGAACTTATCTAACTTAGCTAGAATGAATCTAGCTAGACCATATGTTTGACAAAAAATAATTTTAGTTAGAAATACTCAAATTCAGCTGTGCTGATAAGTTGTCCTGAAACGTGACACAGCTTTGTGCTTTTACCCAGAAGTGTTAAGTTTGGTAATGATGCACCATGTCCTGTGAAAGGAAAATGATCAATAAGATTAACTGATAAGATCAGATGTGATAATTCTTATTGGGTTGAATGTCTTAACTATAATTTTTTGAGTGTGGCACAGTTGAAAAGTACTAGTTACCGAGTTGAATTTTAGCGTAGAAAGGCTAAAATAGTTGATGCCACTAGTGAACTAATTGGAAGTGGAGAATAGACAAGAGGTAACTTTCTCTATCTAGACCTATCTGAAGAAAGATGTTTGTTTGCACAATATGATGATGTGTGGTTATGACATAAGAGGTTGTGTCATGTAAACTTTAACAATTTGGTAAATATCAGTAAGTTGAAGAAAGTTAGAGGTTTGCCAAGATTGAAGAAACCTGATAATGTGATGTGTAAACAGTGTCAATTGGGAAAAATGACAAAGTCTAGTTTTAAAAGAAAGACATATACTTTTGACAATATTTTGGAATTGGTTCATACTGACGTTTGTGGACCTATGGGTGTACAAAGTTATTGTTGTGACAAGTATTTCATTATGTTTGTTGATGACTATTCTAGAATGATGAATGCAATGTTTTTAAAAGAGAAATCTGATGCATTTCAGTTGTTTAAGTGGTATTTGGAAAAAGTTGAAAAATAAACTAGTAAAATCTTGAAATTTTTGAGATCTGACAGAGGGGGAGAGTTTATATCAAATGAGCTCAATATGTTCTACAATGACAAAGGAATAAAAAGACAGATGTCTGCACTTAGGACACCACTACAGAATAGTATAAGAGAAAGGAGAAATAGATCAATTATGGATTGTGCCAGAACACTAATGATTGAGAAGAATGTTTCACAAAAATTTTGGAGAGAAGCTGTAAGTACAACTATTTATACCTTGAACCGAGTAAAAATTAAGAAAGGTACAAATGCTACACCTTTTGAGTTATGGCATGGTTATGTACCTAATGTGAAGTATTTTAGAGTCTTTGGGAGTAAATGCTATATACTGAAAGACAATAGAAATAGAAAATTTGATGCTAAAAGTGATGAAGGCATATTCCTAGGATATTTCACTAAGAGAGAAGCTTACAAGTGTTTGAATTCTAACACTAACAAAATTGTGGAAAGTGCAAATGTTAGAGTTGATGAATATGCAAAAAAGAATGAATTTGAGTGCAAGCAAGAGCTTGAAGGTTACAGATCTTTTGTATACATGGAAGAAGGAGAGGCTAGCAGTGCACCTAAACAGATGTCGAGGAACTGCATGAGTCTACCGAGCCACAACAAGATATTTCTAAGCATCAAGAGGATGCTACTGAGCATCAAGAGGATACTGCCAAGAAATTAGAAGAAGAGGCAGAGAACTTACAAGATGAACCTAAAGATCAAGACCAAGAAGAAAGGAAATCTGAACCTACATTGGCACAGTATGTGAGAAGACATCATAATCCTGAACAAATCATTGGAGATAAAGAATCTAGAGTCATGACAAGAAGTAAGTTGAAAGATCATACATGCTTACTATGTGATTTTGAGCCTAAAACAATGAAAGATGCTTTTTAGAATGAAGACTGGATACAAGCCATGAATGAAGAAATAGAGCAGATAGAAAAGAACAAAACTTGGACTCTATTGCTGAGACTAGAAGATAAGAATGTTATTGGAACAAAATGGGTATTCAGAAATAAGCTCAATGAACATGGAGAAGTTACTAGAAACAAACCCAGATTGGTATGTAAGGGGTATGCACAAGAAGAAGGTATTGACTATGGGGAGACATTTTCCCCTGTTGCAAGATTGGAAGGAGTGAGGACTCTACTTGCATATGTAGCTTATAAAATATTCAAAGTATATCAAATGGATGTCAAGTCTACATTTCTACATGGGATATTAGAAGAAGAAGTATACATTGATCAGCCAGAAGGATTTTTTGATCCAAACAAGAAGAATATGGTTTTCAAGCTACACAAGGCATTGTATGGATTCAAACAAGCCCCCAAACCATGGTATGGGAGACTGCACAACTATCTGATAAAGATTGGATTTGTAACCTGGACAAATGACAACATCAATTTGTATATGAAGACTGGAAAAGGTAAAGGGATTTTGTTAGCTGAAATATTTGTTGATGATATCATATTTGGAGGACAAGATGCCCTATGTCAAAACTTTTCAAATGAGATTTAAACTGAATTTAAAATATCTATGTTTGGTGAGATCAAATTCTTTTTTGGTTTGCAAGTCTATTAGATGAAGAAAGGTATCTACATTACTCAATCTAAATATGTCAAGGAGATACTGAAAACTTTTGGTATGGAAGATTCTAGACCAGTAAGTACACCTATGGCTATAGGACAAAAGTTATCTAAAACTGATGATATGTACAACTGAAGTGAATCAAACATTGTATAGATCCATGATTGGAAAGATACAATATGTTGTCATAGTAGACCAAATATTTCCCTAGCAGTTGAGATTTTTGCAAGATTTTTTGCCCATCCTAAATAGAGTCACATGATGGCAGTGAAAAGAATATTGAGATATCCTAAAGGAACAGAGGACTATGGATTGTATTACAAGAAGAATGAAAAGTTTGAACTGAAAGTTTACACTGATGCAGATTGGGCTGGAAATGTTGATGACAGAAAGAGTACAAGTGGTGGTTCATTCTTTCTAGGAAAGCGATTAGTCTCTTGGACAAGTAAGAAACAAAATTGCATTTCCCAATCTACAGCAGAAGCTGAGTATGTAGCAACAATAGTGAATTGTTCAAATTTAGTGTGGATAAAGCAATTGTTAAAAGGTATGAAAGAGGAAATCATTGAGATGGTTGTTATTTTATGTGATAACACAAGTGCTATTAACATATCAAAGAATCATGTTATGCACACTAAGACTAAGCATGTTGCTATCAAGTATCATTACTTGAGAGAGTTGGTTCAAGACAAAGAAGTGAGATTCGAATATGTGAATACAAAGGAACAATTAGCAGATATATTCACAAAAGTATTACCTAAAAATGCTCATGAATACGTTAGAGGTAAATTAGGGGTGATTCCCCTAACCGAGGCTACCTAGAAGCATATAGGAGCACTACATCAAATATGCTAATCGGATTATCTAACAAATTGATGCAGAAGAGGTCACACTTTAGGAGTTCCTTAGAGTTGTAAGAAGTAAAACAAAGATGTTGATAAGTCATAAGAAACGATGACAGAGAGAGTATAAAGCATATAGAACTGACATGAAGACAACTACATGGTAAAGATGTAAGTGAAAGATACAAGTTTCTTTGGCATTGTTGTCAAAGAGGGAGAGATTAAATGAACCAGAGGATGAAATACAAAAAAGTAAATGGCCCTAAGCAAAGAGGGAGAGATTTAGAGAGACAGATAAAAGTAAATGTGAGGATAAAAGCTCGTTTGGTTCTCCTTTTCAAGAGGTCAAACAAAAGCCTTCTTGTATATCCAATTCCATTTTATGCATTACATGGTAGACTAAATTGGATATTTTTAATCATTTTTAGGTTATGAATTTGTGTTTGCAAGAAAACCAAATTGGAATTTTGGAGTTAAAATTGTACCATCACTTTAGATTACCATATTCACCTATTTGATCATTGTACTTCCAAAGGAGATGTTCAAACCATTTTGAGTGACAATTTATTTGTATACTTCATCCTAGTAGGTGCCACCTCTAGAAATTATCAAATCATTATTATCATTGATGGATATTAAATCCAAATTGTAAGAGTTGATCATTGTTAATTCAATATATCACCATTATCATTTGATTGTGATTATGGTTTAAGCTAATGCACTGATGTCCACCATTGTATTATAGGAATTAGGAGTATAAAATCTATTAGTTGGAGGGTGCTAACAACAAGTATTAATCATTTTCTACTTACCTCATTTTCCTCTACCATACATTTTGAAGTTCAAATCAAGTTGTCACCATCCTAACATCATAGTGTACCATTGTAGAGGTTATTAATTGGTAGACAATCTTATAACATTATGTCATGTATATTAGACCTTGTATCGCCAACTTAAGGAAAAAAATGATCATACATTGCTCCATCAATCACATATCAAAATCTCATCCTCTTAGGGATAAAAAATTGCAGTTTCATGTGAGTATGACTATGTTTTGTAATTCTAAAATTCAACTAATTTTTATGGTAAATTTAGACTATGTTTCTCTTGAAAATGATGTTGGTGAATTCTATATATATTTGGTTGTCCATGTAATCTTAGTTGTATTCTTTATAACCGAAATCATTATTAGAATGAGTTATTATTTTTCCATATATTTTGTGTTCAATTACTCAAAAAAATATGAAGAAAAGCATAAAATCTATACGTTTTCTAATCAGATATTATAGTCTGCTACTAAAAATTGATCATAATTTTCATGGCTACATTCTATGATTGAAACTCATTAAGATTGCCAATGAAAAAATATATAATATACATTGGAAGAGGTGAAAACATATTGGACTGAGAATTGAGAAAGCATGCATATATAGAAAAACATATCATTGCTTTCAATATAAGCATGTGAATTTTGAAGTTAAAGATACTCATCAAGGAATATGTAAAATCTTATCCCCAATGTATGTAAATGATAATATAATAATGACCTCGAGATTAGGTAAATGGTAAGATAATAATGAAGGTAAATGGTAATATAATAATGACCTCAGATATTAAATATCAATAAAATATAAGAAATTTGAGGTCGGCGAGTCATAACATGTAATCACAAGAACAAAGCATATATAAAAACATTGTGCTGAAAAAGTACAGCTAAAATATCAAGAAATCAGAATTCTTGGATGCTCAAGTTGCCTCGGCAGTCACACAAACACAATTACCTCTAGGTGTAACAGTAGTACTGTCACACTTTTGGCTTTGAAGATAACTAGTACCTAATTGTTCATTAGCCAAGGGAATGTAAACTACCAACTACCTATTGAGAAGGGGAGCAGTATAAAGAGTGCTTTGGGGGGAATTAGGAAGGTTATTAGGATTGAATAATAGTGAAATGTTGGAGCAAAAACAAAGAATCATGTCACATAAACATGAGAATTGTGTGTAGGTGCAACAGTAAGTACCTTAGTGAATAGGTATGTCACGCTTTTGGCTTTGAAAATAACCAGTACCCAATTGCTTATTAGGAAAGGGAACATTATAAATTTAATCAAGTATTATGGGAGGAATAAGAATGTAATTAGGATTGAAGGAAGTTAGTGGGTATCCATAGCCATGGACATGTCCACAGTCACAGTTAGGAGTAGATTTTTTTATGAGAGTTGATAATTCATCTTCATGTTCAGGATATGGAGATTCAAGAGGTATAAGTGGTTGTGGATGATCTTCATGATAATTTGTGTATATTGGCTGGATAGAAAATAGGTGCATGACGATTTAGCTTAGACTCAGTTAATTATCTTAGATTTGATTCAAAGGTCTGTTAATGCTTGTTTCTCCACCTTGGTGTCTGATGATGAAGAGTTCAAGCATCCTGCCATAGCTGAGCATGTCCCCATTATGACTATTTTGGTTGTTTGTTCTCTCTCATTTTAGCTGATTGAAACTTATTTTTCTGGAAATTTTATTTTTAACATCTTAGATTTAAAATAATTATTCTTTTTCAAATACATGGCAGGATTATTTTAAAAGGTTATCTGGGTCTGCTTTTGTGAACATTTTTATCAATTTTCTTAATTCGTTGTTCTTGAATGCTTGCTAATGTCGGCTAGGTTGATTATACAAATTACAATGCTAAATGATAATTTAAATTTCTTCATGAGAAAACAATCATGATCTTATTTGCTAGGAATATAAAAGTCGCTGTTAAAAGTAGCTATGTCAGAACCCTTGAGCTATTCGAATCAAGACAGAGAAATAAGTATTAATAGAGTTTTGAATTGGATATAAGATGATTTATGTCTCCTGTCTTTATCTTTCTTAAATCTGATAAAATATTTGTGCATAAGTATTAGTTCTATTGTACAAATTTTGTGGTGGTCAAATTAAACCGTTAATCAACAACAAAAAAAAATATATGCAACGACACTTTGAAATAACCACTTTTTGATTGTACAATAATAACTATAAACAATTAATTCACATAACTCACACCTAGACTAAATCCTAATGCACTTATTTTTCATCCATCCATGGACAATTGAGTATTGGTTAATTTCAAAGACAGAAGTGTGACAGTACTATTCATATTGTTAAACCTGCAGGCAATTTCCATGCTTATGTCACAAATTCTTAGTCTGTTGCTACTCCAACATCTCACTTTTATAATGATGTTCAGGTGAACCAGAGGCTGCTTGAGCCATCAAAGAACGAATTTTTGGTAGCAGGCCGGTGATGGGACAAAAGGGGCAATGCTCAATGCATTCACAAGATACCCATATTACGATAAGTATAATTACAACACCTTGTTATAGAAATTGATGAAGGTTTTTTTTTCAGTTGAGTATCAGTCAACATTGTGAAGTCATTTGAAGAAATTGATGTTAAACTAAAGCATTAAATAGAATGTTTTGCCTCATATTTGTCATTTGTTTGAAATTGAAATTGCATTAAAAAATAATCATCTACTTTCAAAAGATAAAAGTATCCTGGATGTTAATGATCTTTGCTTAAAATCAAATAAATTTATGATGTCAAGTCGGGCAACCCTGAAATTGCATGTTTCTATACAAGGAGTGGGGGTAATTAGTTGCTTAAAGCAATAGAAGTTTCAGATGCTCAAGAACTTGGTCCCTCTCGAGTAAATCTCACCTACTATGCCTCCAATTGTATTTTGTTTGAGCGATGAAATCTTTCATCTAAAGAGGATGAACATCAGGACCAGAAACTTCACTGTATTTTGAAACCTTCTTGGACTTTTTATGAATTTTTGGTTTTGTCATATTCTTTTTCTTTTCATTTTTTATGTTGTTTTGTTTAAGTTATCACTTTGTGGTAAAATCATGTGCAATCTCTTCCTCCTTTCTTCCCCTCTTTCTTATCATCCAGACTTACGATCAGAAATTAATCATCATTTTTATTTCTTCATTTTATATGTTGATTCAAAACATTTACACTATTGAAGCATATTAATATTTATTCCTAGCTTAAGTTTAATTAGGCTAATTAATATTTAATAAGCTAAGTAGTTTTTAGTTTTTGTTTGGGTAGTTGCATCTACCTATTTATGCTCTTTGCATGTATATGCAAGACACATATGTTCATTACTTTGTATCTCAATACCATTTTCATTTGTCTGGTGAAATATCTTACTCTCTGAAGGACATTCCACATATTATTCTCCTGAAAGATTGATCAACTCAAAATGTATAATTTGAACCAAAAATGACATTGATCTACCTTCTAAATCACTAAAAATAATTAAAATTTTGTTTAGTGCTCTTTCAAGTGCTTACTGTTGTTAGCTTCCTTCCCTTACATTATTATGCCAACCTCACTAGGTTACTTGATCTCCAACTTCATTAATACGTTGATGTGATTAACTAACCCTCGCAATTTTTTCATATCGTTATCTTCCTCAACTCAAGATATTTTAGTCTTGTCATGCAAAGACAAATGTAGGGGAATATTTTCTTCTTCATAGTACCTTTCTCAATTAAAGATTTGTACCTTTTGTGGTGCATTTGTTATAGATTTTTGGATTTCTTCCATGTGCGTCTAGTTTTGCAACTTCCATTACAACCCATGCATAATCAACATATACATTTGATATAACACAATAAATTTTTGAATGAAAGAAATTAAAAACATACATTGCAAATTGTTATCATATGAAATCAGTAAATCACTTAATATTTCTTCTTGTTTTGTTTCTTTTGATAAATAAGTTGGAATGTGGAAGGTGAAGAAGGTCCAACTTAATCAGCTTGAGAGTTGGTATGTTGAAATGCAAAGTATGCATCTTGCTTAGGGCTTAAACACATTGGCTTTTGAACTTGTAGGTAGCTCAACTATTCATCTATTTGATAAAATATTAATTTAGGGTTGGATATCATATCAATTTATATATAGACATATATTTAGATTTATTGATTGAATTTAGATTTAAAATATAGGTTGTAAACATTATTTAGGAAATTGAGAGGTTAAAAACAAGACAAAATAAAAAAATTATAAAAAAAACTTAAAGTTTTCAAAATACAATAAAAATTTTGTTCCTGATTTGTGTATTGTTTTAGTTGAACATCTTTGCCATGGCAAGGGAAAATAACTAGTACCCAATTGCTCATTAGGCAAGGGAAGACTTATCCTTAGTCATTATCATGGGCTCTTGGATGATTTTCCATTTGGGTGTGCACATCATAATACCTTGGTGCTTGAACACATATTAGGTTTTATGAATACTGTAAATTAGTCCCTTCCATTGATTAGAAGTGGGTTTTAAAGGCAATCAATGAAAGGACTAATTTTCAGTATGCATTCAAGCACTAGGTTACCATTATGTGTACACCCAAATGGAATATCATCCAAGAGCCCGTGAGAGTGACTAAGAATAAGTCTTCCCCATAGTTCCTTCCATTGATTAGAAGTGGGTTTTAAAGGGAATTAATGAAAGAACTAATTTTTAGTATTCATAAAACCTAGTATGCATTCAAGCACTAGGGTACCGTGATGTGTACACCCAAATAGAATATCATCCAAGAGACTGTGATAGTGACTAAGAATAAGTCTTTCCATATGTGTGTTTGCAGAAGCTAACATAGTCTAAGTTGCTTTCTAATCATTTGCCTAAATCATATAAGTGTTTTAATGCATATGGTCTTGTATGGAGAATTTGTGAGGTAGACCCTAATTATGCTCAAGAGAATATATGTAATCATGTGTACTTAAGATCACTTCCCTAGACAAAATCCTAGCCCAGCTTTGTAGCTCTATGAAACTAACGAGGATAACCAATCAACATATAATCATTCTAAGATGACTGTGTGTTGATTTAATGCCATAATAATGCTGCTAGACACCTTTTTCTAAATTGCTTTCCCAAAATTGTACTATAAATGTACTCAATAGATTCTTAAATTACTTTCAAATAAATGAGTAAAATAGTAAGCTAGTGGAATGTTCCAACATTATATATAAATTTAATTTTTTTTTTATGAATAAAGGCCTTTACTATTAGAAAAATAGAAGTCCTAAATTTAAAATTTGAATTCCAAAAGTTTGAAATTCAAATCTACAAAGAAATAACAGAAGGCAACTCAGCAACAACATTTTTTTATCAATAACGATATATCTAAGAATAAAGAGTAAATCTTTAGAAATCACTGATAAAAAGAATAAAAAATATTATGTCAAGAACTAAATATACAATTAATCAATTTATAATAAAAAAATTATAAATTATTTGGTCTTATACAATATTCAATGTTGCCCAGCTTAACTTCATAACTTGATTTGGTCTTAAGCAAAGATCATTTTGCTAGAAGTGATGATTATTTGTTATAAATACAATTTCAATTTCAAATCGATGACAAATACTGATGAGGCCAGAGAAAATGCACCAAAACACTCTATTAAACGCTCTGTCTCAACATCAATTTCTTTAAATGACTTCAACACACATTGTTGACTGATACCCAACTGAAATAAACTACATGAATTTCTGTCACAAGGAGCTGTAATTTCACTTCCCATACGATGGGAATCTCTCGAATGGATTGAGCATGGCCCCATTTGTTTGATCACGAACCTGGTCACCAAAATTTCTGGTGAAGAAATGAGAGTTCTTGGATGGCTTAAGTTGCCTCTGATTCACCTGGGCATTGTTATAAAAATGAGATTTTGGAGCAGCAGTAGAATTAGAATTTATGATATAAAGAGGGGAATTAAAAGTATTACACAGAAAAGGAGTATCACATTTCGGATTTTGAAAAGAAGAAATACCCAATTGCCCATCGGTAGTATTGGTTGCAAAGAAAACATGTGCATGAGGATTGAGCTTCGACTTACAAGCAGAGGCTGAAAAAGGGGCATAAATTAGATGATCTAGATGGTTGTGTGCTTTGGCTGGATAGAAAGGAATTGCATTGGGATTCAGCTTAGAAGTGGAATGAGGAGAGAGAGGGACATGAATTGCCCTAGATCCAATTTTGACCTCCATTAATGGAGAAGAGGAGCTCAAGCCTTCTTCAGACATATCTGAGCACCAAAAGATGAAAGATAAAAAGATGAAAGGTTAATGTGTTCAAGTGGTTTCTCATTAGCAATCTTTTATAAATGATGGTCCTATCTTGATTGTTTGTCCACTTTTCTAATTTTAGAGGAAGAAATTTCAATTATTTTAGAATGCATGCATATTGTTGATATACAATACTAGACTTGTACATGCTAGCTATTTTAGTTTTTTATTTTTCATTATATGCAACACTAGACTTGTACATGCTAGTTATTTTATTTTTGTTTTTAAAAATTATTTTTAATTTAAAAAAAAATTTAGCACGTACAAGTGTAGTGTTGTATATTGCTTGTGTAGTGTTGTATATCAACAATATGGATGCAATATATAATTACTGAAGTTTTTGTCATTTAAAATTAGAAAAGTGGATAAAACAATCAAGATAGTCATCAACTATAAAAAGTCATTAGCAAGCAATCACTTGAACACATTAAACTTTCATCTTTTCGCAAGTACTAGTATTGCACAAGTGAGGAACAATAGTACTATTATTGCACAAGTGAGGAACAATTAGTAGCAGGCATCAATTATTTTTGGGTAAACATGGAGATTCCAGTTGTTTTATTTTTGCTTATGTGATTGAGGTTAATGTTCACATTTATTTCATGCTGCTCCATCTGACTTTTTAGTTTAGATTTTGGACACATCTATTCCATTTATTTCATCCTTCTCATGGTGAATGGTCATCTGCTAATTGTAAGAAACATGATTTGGTAATTGGAAGAAGCATGATTTGTACAGGGTCAAGTTGGATATAGAGATATTTTTTATTTTGCAATGTATGTTGCAACTCACATGAATATGTAAAACATCCTTCTACGCCTATAAATATTTCAAAGGAAGATTATGCTTGTTCGTTTGAAAGTAAAATGCATTTAAAAGAGGTGTTTTTCTTTTAGAAAAATAATAGCATTTGGGACAAAAGGAAGATGCAAAGTTTAAAAGGTCGCATTTATTAAATAATTCAATAATTTTGATGCACATGAGAATTCAATAGTTTATTTAGAGTGGTCTCTTTAAAAAAGTCTACCTATATTTGTGATGCGAAAAAATTAATTGGTAACGAGTTCAAAATTTGTCAATAGGTCTTTGGTCTTCTGGTGAAGTTGAATGGTTCTAAATGAGCCCACTAGGGATCAAGTCTTGTTGAGTGCATGACTCTGACACCAAAAGGGATGAGGTCAAGATCATGCCCCGGGTGGATTTTGGCGGAATAGATACCCCTCAGTCCTTGGCTCTTAGTCGAAGAGGTTCTCTAAACCTTCAACAACAAAAAAATTGTCATAAGATTTGAAAAGGGTAGTCCAAATTATACATGTGTAAGAGCAATAAGAGAAAAATCTGTTATAAGAACACATTGTAAAATGGTGTAATAATTTTGATTGAACTTAATATCTTAATTCTTTTTTATTATAATCATATTTTGTATTGTTGGGATTCTTTTTTCACACTTACAAGTACTTCTAAATATTCATATATAACATTAAATGTTCAAATTGTAATAGAATTATACCGAAGGTTGGAGGCATCAATGGTTGAAGCATTTTCATCATGTCAATTTCTTCATGTTTTATATAAGCAAATGTTATGTTTATTTTCTTTTTTTGATGTCGACAAAATTAATGAATGCATATATTGTGAAGTTTGTTTATGAGATCTGGGAAGGGATTTGTTGAACTCAATATTATTGCTTAAATAGTTTAGGAATTATCATTCTGTAAGTTATATTCTTCTTAAGGTCATGATAAAGTTTGATTGATTAATGACTTATTATCCAATAATTCAAAGAATCTGCAATTAGGACTCTATAAAGATGGAAATACAAGAATTTGGAAATTTGCCTTATGAGTTATGCATTTTGAAGGATCACAAGGCAACTTGATGGAGTTACATCTGGTTTAGGATTTGTTTCCTCAAAGAAAAAACTTATAAAGAAAATGTAGTTATTTGTTAATGACATGTTTGGTTTAATAGAATGCACACCTTAAGAAGGGATGTTGGAATATTAAGGTTTGTAGTAATAAAGTTGTCTTAGTGACTTTAGTTTATTAGTAATTTACTATTTTTATTAAATAATGAGTTGCATTGCAATAAGAAAGTTACATTTTATTTTTATTAATAACATTCTTAATGTAATACATTGAAAATCAACGCTCAATAATATAATTAGAATTCCTATTTTCACTATGCAAATATAGATGTTCTTGATTTCTCCAATAACAAAATTAGTGTGCTAGATTTTTCTCCTCAAAAAAATTCCAAATAAAATTTTGTGTAGTGCATGAAAGAGTTCAAGAGATTAAAGATCTAGTTTTGTATGAGGATTGAAGGGAAGAAATTGGACAATATAAGTGAAGGTGTTGTAGACAATGTCTAGGTCTTCGAAGAGGAAAATAGATGGAGAGCCAATGATTTAGGCTTTCACTCCATCATAGGGTTCTTTGGTGAGATTTGGATTCAAACATCTATTATTTTTATTATTATGTTTGTCCCTTTGTTTCTTGAAAGACCCTTTTAAACTCAAGACATTTTTTTGGGGGTTCTAATTTTATGTTATTTTTTTTCTTACATTTATTTCATTCTTTGTGAAATTCATTTTATGCACCTCGAACTATTCTTTCATCAAAGTAATCAGACTCTAAAAATTTAATTTTTCTAGCATTAAAAATAAAATCTTTATAAAACAACTTTATTATAATCTAATAGAACATTATGTATGTCAACCTAAAAATATACTTCTTTCATTTTATTCTAATTTATTGATTGATGTCTAGAGTTTTGTCTAGATAACTAATCTTCACATGATTACATTTGATTCTAGGAATTTAAGTTTGAGCAATTGAAAAAGATAGAATAGGAATAAATATTAAAACCATTTTCCAAATGAACATTTCCTATTATATGTGGGTATAAATTAGTTGAGTAATTTAATATATGGTTTTCTATAAAGGACTAAAGCACAAATTAGCTATGATTTCAAACTAGGTTGGTTTTCATTATTTTTTGAAATAGAACATTTAAAACAATTTTCATTTCTTTTTTTTTTTGTATGCATTGAGATTACATTTGCAACATGATGGTGTAAGATGTGTGCATGTGATTACGATATGAACTAATGGAAAAGAAAAAATTCTCCATGGTAGTTGTGTTGTCTAATGAAACCCAGCAAGGGTTGCATGCTTCTTTTTATCACAAAATAGTATCAAGGACAAGTGTCAGCTCAAAAATTGAACTCGACTACTAATGAAAGATGGAAGTGTTGGATGAGGAAAGGAAGCATTGAAGGGCTCCAAGTCTAGATCCAACACGTAGTTATCCTTGACCCTGGAAGAAAAGACTACAACCATTTTACTTGCTAACTTAAATGACAAGATAAATAAGTGCATATCTACAACATATGATAAAGTATATAAGAATAATACCTTGTAATTTGTAATGCCCACCCTAGTATCTACATATTTTGGATGGACAAGATTATTACTTTGATACTTTGGATTATATGTTTGGACTATGTTATTTTATGATGGGACATTTGATTTCATATTTTTTTTGGTTAATAGAGTTTATTATGAGATATTAAATAATTTGAAATAAAATGATGAATGATTAGAAATAAACTATCCATAAAATGTTTTACATTTGATTTATATTATGATGGATCTAACCGTGCTAACCCTATTATATTCTAATGATTACACTGGTTGATGTCAGTGTAGGATGAGGAGAAGCAGTCGTAGTTACTCCTACGGGAGGTCCACACGATGTCACACTCTCCCTCCTTATTTTCCATTGTTTGTTTATATATATGTATATGCATGTTGTACACACAAAATAGTGCACTTCTATGAATCATTAGAATCAAGAACACCCAAGAATGAGGTCTCAAAAATTGATCCATAGCTCTCTATGTATGGAGTTGCAAGATTTAAAATTACTCTCAGCTAGAGCTAATAGGCTTAATGACCTTGCTAGTCAACCACACAATGAGAGATTCAAATGAAGACAAGGGAAAGAATGCCAATATCCCCAAGAATCAAATAAAATGCAAATGCAAGCTAGATTAAGATGAATATGCAAGCTAGAAATGAAAGATGCAAGCTGAGCTATGGAAATGAAAGTACAAACTAAACTATGAAAGGAAAAATCAAGTGTTACAATCCTTCCTATTAAACTAGATGAATTATTCTAAAGAATGAAAGGAAATCTAAACTATGAAAGCATGAAATATGAAGCTACTATGCAAGAATGAAAAATAAACTATGAAGCAATGAAGAAAGCCAAGATGTGATGCAACAATGATCTCCAAAAAGCTTCAAAGTCTTCAAGAATTCCTGTAGCATAAAGTTAGCATAAAAGTGAATGACTTAGAATGAGGAAGAGAGCACTCCTTTTATAAGAAATGAAAATGAATGGACCATGGAGATTAAGAGGCAAAAGACTTAATCAAAGGTGGAGCATCAAAGAGGAGAAATCCATGTGCACAAGTCTCCTCCAATGAGAAAATAAGAGTTGACTTTTGTGTCCATATGAGACAAAAAAGTGTTTTTTTCCCTTTTTATAAAATAAGAATAATGCTTTATTTGTGCAACTTAGGATAAGAGGAAAAGTGGGGGCTTTTTATTTATTAAAAGGGGAGGAAATATTCCTTTTAAATAAATAAAGACTTAGGATAAAATGGTTAGCCCAAGGCAAATAATCGAAAATGATAAAATAGGATTTGATCAAGGAAATTGATATAATTGATAAAATGCTGATTTTTTAAAATATTGATTCAGGGATTTGATAAATTGCAAGAATGGGGCGTAAAGTCTAGGCAACCATTTTAGGGTGCATACACATGTCGGTTGGTGATGCAAGATGCAGGTACCAGGCATCGTCTCCACTTGGCTACACAAGTCTCAGCGTGCCTTCAAAATCCTCGAACTATTGTTGTGTGGAGATTTAACCAAGCTACTCTTGAGGTTACCCATGGACTTAGATTTCTGTTAGGCAGATACCTTAGTTGGGAAATTAGAATGCAATTTATGTTGTGGTCTTGTGTTTCGATGTTGGTCTGAGTTTATGTTATGAGTTAGAATTAACCTTGTTTATATGTATAATAATTATTCTATAATTATGTTATAATTGTTTGTATATGGTATATAGGTATGTGTATATTTGGGTGCACGCGCATATACCCATGCTTATATAAATAATAATATTTGTATGTTTTTATTGATTGAGTAAATGGTATGCTCTTTATAATAATTAAATTTATTTAAACTTTGTTAAGGGTAAAAGCACAATAAGTTGTCACCCTTTTACAAAGGAAGAGGCTAACAACACCAAAACTGAAAAACTTCAAGGGCATAAAAGTCACATTTTTGTTGAGAATTTGAAGATGAAGTAAACTGATGAAATGTGTAAAATAGGATGAATTTTATGCCTACACTTTTTAAAAATTAATTTGAGCAAAAATTAATATATATTTTTTAATTTTTTAGGTCTATTTTTCATATCTTGAAAAATACTACAAATCAAGGACTTTACTTCTTGTCAAATCATTATAGGTAAAACATTGTTTTTCCCTCCAATTTTTGAATATGTTTTAGATGACATGTATATCTAGTGTAGGAAAAGAGAAAGAAGTATTTTCAATCTATATTTTATCCGTTATAAGTATTCAAAGTCAAACTTACCTGAAATCAATAGTTTTTTTCTCCCGTCACTTTTCCCCTATCAAAACTATACCAAAAACCAAATAAATTACATATTCTTGAAGAGGACTCTCTCCTCTAGTGTCGTATATAATTTTTTTTTTTTTTTGAATTGATTTAGCATTTTTGTATATTTTTCGAATCAACATCTTTTCAAAGTTTAATATACCTACATGTAGTTTTTAGCAAATTTATTTAACGTTTGGTAGTTGAAACAATATAAAATTTATATGTCCAAAATCATACTTCTGAGATCTAGAAAAGGGTACTTTTAGTCTTTTAACAGTTTCTATTTTGATAAGAGAAAGGAACAACAGAAGTTGAAAATTCTAGTTTTTTTGTGTTTTTGGAGGTTTGGCTACCAACATGGCATGCCACCTAGGTAGACTCGGTCGAGTCTCACTAGGCCAAGTTTGACTCAGCCGAGTCCGACTGGGCTGAGTCTGACTCAGCCGAATCCCCCTAGGGGTCGGCCCCACACGAACAACCAAATAGGGTGCAAATGAGGGGCTTGGGATGCTTTTTGATATTAAAAATATCATTTAGACTCGGTCGAGTCCTACTCGGCCAAGTACCACTCGACCCAATCTATTGGGCCATGTAGACACCATTCAGCATCACGTGGTGCCTATGTGTACTCAGCCCAGTTAGACTCGACTGAGTCTAACTCGATCGAGTCTAATCAGGCCAAGTGATTTGAGTTAGCCTAAAAGGTGACACTCAATTGTGCTTTTACCCTTAAGTCATTTACGAGAATAATTTGTTTGATTTTCTAACCAACTATGGAAGTTGGAGAAGTTTCTTCCCATAAAGAAACTCCTCCAACCACATAATTGAAGGATAAATATTCGCATTTTGGGGAGTGAGAGGGAGTTGGAGTTTTTGGAAGGTTTTTGAAGTTTTCTACATTGATTTTTTTTTTCTTTTTTTTGAAAGTTATTTGTAGTTTTCTATGAGATTGAGAGTGTTCTAGTTTGGAGGTAAAGTGTGTGGATTTCTTGGAGTTTGATTTCCAGAGGAAGCTTTTCAAGAGGCTACCATCTCACTCGGGGTTTGGAGGACTTGTAGAGGTGTGCTCTAGTCATTGTGAAGTTTCTCTGTAGGACTCTAGGTAGGATCTGAAACCAAGAAGAATCACCTTCTTGCCTATGTGTATTTATGGAGGTTTGTGTGTATTTTGGAAATTAATAGTGTGTTCTTATGATATTTCAATAGTTTGTGGTTGTATATGTTTATGAATTAAATATTGTTGAAAACACATACTGTGTGCAGGAAGTTTAATGACATAGTTTATTAGTTTTCTTTGTCAAAACTCTTCTTGGAAGTCTATGATTGATTATATGATTATTATTTGGTATATCTATTTGTGCATATGTGTGTGTGTTCTTATATATTTATATTATTCATATGATCTGCAAAGTTTATGTTAGGAAAAAAATTGTTAGTTGCAATTTTTAGTCATAAGACTTGATTCTTTATGGGTTCCTTGGCAGGGACATTACATTTGGTATCAGAACCCTAGTTTCTACACTGGGAGCTCAGGATTTATTTACATTTGAAACTCAAAACTCTTCAACACATTGAATACTCCTTTTAAGCTAGAACCTAAAATTTTTGTTGCACCACTCTTCCAAGATGCCTCATGTTACCCATGGAAGAGATAAGGATAGAGTTCAAGAGTCTTCCTTGAGATCTTGCTTAGAGAGTTCCCATGGGGAATATGAGGGAGAACACAATCAAGAAAATCATAGAAATGAGAGTCAAAATAATGACTCAGAAGGAGCCCAACTTAGACAACTTGTACAACAACTTCTGCATAGACTCGACAACCTTGAAAATAGAGTCAATGTTGAAGAAGGAAACCAAGCACAACACCAAGATAGGGAAAGAGATAGGAGCCCTAGGAGAAGGCAAGTTATGCAAGAATTTGAGGACAGGGATACTGCTCACATGAGGGACTTTCTCAAAGTCAAGGTACCCCTTTTTTTATGGTAATGAAGGGGGATCTACCACAGAAACCTGGTTGTTCGACCTTGATAGGTGCTTCTCTATGCACCCTTTTAGTAGCAATGTCAAGGCCAGATGTGTCGTTATGAATTTGAGGAAGTTTGCATCTACATGGTGGCATATGGAAGAAGATAAAATTCAAGTCACCATCAACACTATTTCATGGGAATTGTTCCTAGAAAGATTTAAGGATCGATTCATGTCTGATCAGTGGAGGCAGGGAAGGGCAGAATAATTTCACCACCTCAAGAATACCAACATGTCGGTGGAAGAGTATGAAAGAAAGTTCTATGAACTTAAGCCTTTCTCAGGTTTTAGAGATGACGGACCCATTCTTGTCCAACACTTCATTAGAGGTCTAAATGACCGAATATCAGGAGATGTAGCAATCTTAGAACCCAAGAATCTCTAGGATTCCATCACTAAGGAATACCTAGTCGAAAGAAAGGTCAAAGGAAAAGGTGGCTATTCTAGTGGCCAAACTTTCAATGTTGGATCAAGTTCTAAGGGAAATTTTAATCAAGGAAATTCCAACTCCAAGAACCAACAATCCTCTTTCAAAGGTGGACAAAAATTTCCTAAGAAGAAATTCTAGAATAATAACCAAGGTAATGGAAGGTTTCAAAGACCTCAAAACCATAATAGCTTTCGAGCACAACAAAGATTTCCTCACCCACAATCCTAGAATTCTCAAAATTTTAATAGAAGAGGTTATCAACAATCTAGCGCACCTCTTACAAAGAACTTAGGAAGGAATACTGGGTGCTATTCTTGTGGACAACAATGAAATATTACGATTTAGTGCCCTTAGCGCACAAATCCCCCCAATCAGAAGCAAGAAATTTTAGCACCAATAGTAGGAGATGCCGGTAGGTCACACCGGGTGTTGGCCGTAGTGGAACATAGACAAGATAACCACCATAATACTGTCATAGAAACTTTAGGTTTGTTAAAGGTTAAAACTATTTCTATCCTCTTTGACTTAGGAGAAATTGACTCCTTCATATCTTCCTCTTTGATAGAAAAGTGTGGGCTAGCGGTAGTAGGGCAAGGAGTTAAGTGGTAGGTAAAGCTAGCCTCAAGGGCTAAAATGACCACAGATTTGTGTGTTCAAGATTGCAACTTGGGATTAGGACCTTTCTCTACCAATGTTGATCTTTGAGTTATTCCTCTCGGATCGTATGGAGTTGTCCTAGGAATGGATTGTTTAGTAGCTCATGAAGCCAAGATAGATTGCAGAAAGAAGCTCATTCATTTTTTGGATGATTTGGGGAAGCCCAACACTATTATGGGAATCCAATGACCTATATCACTTTGGATGATATCAGCTATGCAACTTAAGAAATGCATGAGAAAGGGATGTCAACTTTTTGCAGTCTCAGTTGATGACTTGGTTGACAAGGAAGATAGATAAATTATACTTGAGCACCCTTTACTTCAAGAGTTTGCAGATGTATATCCAATTGAGATTCTGGGAATGCCTCCCAAAAGGGACATTGATTTCTGCATAGAATTGGTGCAAGGAGCTAAACCTATCTCCAAAGCTCCTTATCGCATGACCACTCTAGAGTTGAATGAGTTAAAAGTTCAACTAGAAGAAATCTTGGAAAAAGGTTTCATCAAACCAAGTGTATCACCTTGGGGAGCTCCGGTTATCTTTGTTAAGAAGAAGGATGGCTCACTTAGGTTGTGCATTGACTATCACCAACTCAACAGAGTAACCATCAAGAATCGGGACCCTTTGCTGAGAATTGATGATCCGTTTGATCAGATGAAAGGAGCCAAGATATTTTCCAATATTGATCTAAAGTCAGTCTATCACCAGTTAAGGATTCATAAGGCCGACATTCACTGAACAACTTTTCATACTCAGTATGGGCATTATGAATTTACCATGGTACCTTTCAGTCTTAGTAATGCACCTTGAGTATTCATGAGTCTGATGAATGGGATATTCAGGACCTTCTTGGACAAATTTTTCATATTTTTCCTAGATGATATCTTGGTGTATTCTAAGTTAGTAGAAGAACATGAACACCATCTTCATCAAGTGTTGCAATGCCTTCATGAGAATTAGTTGTTTGCAAACTTGGAGAGGTGTGAATTCTTTCAGACTAAATTTAAGTATCTTGGTCATGTTATCTCAGGAGAAGGTATAGCAATTGATCCTGCTAAGATACAAGCTATAGTTGAATGGCCATCCCCCACCAATGTCTTAGAGGTTTTTAGTTTCATCGGTTTAGTCGGATACTATAGATGCTTTGTCCAAGGATTCTCTAGAATAGCTCATCCCATCACTTCCTTGCAAAGGAAAGGGGAGAAGTTCATTTGGACTAATAAATGTTTAGAAGCCTTTCAGATCCTTAAGGATATATTGACTAGTGCCTTGATTTTAGTGGTACCCGACCCCATTGAAAATTTTGTAGTTTGCACTGATGCTTCCTTGGAAGGCATGGGGCAACGTTAATGCAATGAGGAATAGTTATCACTTATGAGTCTAGAAAGATTAAGGACCATGAGCTTAACTATCCCACACATGATTTGGAGTTAGCAGCTGTAGTTCATGCCTTGAATCATTGGAGACATTTCTTATTGGGGCATCAGTTTGAACTACACAATAATCACTAAAGCCTTCAATACATATTTACTCAACCTAATCTCAATGCTAGGCAGTGCCGATGGATGGAGTACTTCCTTTGTGAATATGATTTTGAGGTCATATATATCCAAGGTAAAGAGAATGTGGTAGCGGATGCTTTGAGCAGAAGGAAACATGAGTTATCCATGCTCTCCCTTTCAACTGATTTGAGAAGTCAAATCTTGTAGTCACTTTCTTCAGATACTTTGTATCAAGAAGTTAAGGCTAAAATTGAGTTAGGAAGGGCCTTAGAAGGAAGGATCTCAGGTTATTCCTTAGAGCCAGATGGATTATTGAGGCATCAAGGCTGAATCTATGTACCACTTTTAGGAAATCATTAGAAAGTTAATCATGGTGAAAGCACATCGTGCTCCCTATTCAACTCATCCAGGGGTTAAGAATATGTACTCAGATCTGCGACAGTTATACTTTTGGTTAGGTATGAAGAGAGATATAGAAGATTTTGTGGCTATGTGTTTGGAATGTCAGAGGGTTAAGGCTGAACATCATCACCTAGCAGGCCTCCTTCAACCACATTTTATTCCCAAATGGAAATGGGATACGATCTCTATGGATTTTATTATGGGACTCCCAGTCACTTATCAGAGACATGATGCTATCATGGTCACAGTGGATAAGTTAACCAAGGTAGCACATTTTTCTCCTATGCAGTCATCCTATACTACCACCTCAGTAGCTAGAGTCTTCCTAAAGGATATAGTCAGGTTGCATGGTGTTCCTAGAAAGGTTATCTCTAATAGAGATCCAGTGTTCAATTTAGAATTTTGGACCTCTTTGCAACATGCCTTAGGGACTCAGCTGAATTTCAATTCGACATATCATCCAGAGACTGATGGTCAGATAGAGCGAGTTAACCAAGTGCTTGATGACATGCATAGAATGTATGTGATGGTCAGACAAACCCACTAGGAAGATTATCTATACCTAGTGGAGTTTTCATACAACAATGGCTATCACAGTTCGATAGAAATGTCACCATTTCAGGCTCTTTATGGTTGTCCTGTTCGTACTCCTCTGAGTTAGGATCTCTTAGAGGAAAGAGTACTACTTGGCCCTGAGATGTTAGAGGATATGGAGCAATAGGTTCAGAGGATTAGAGAGCATCTTGTGATAGCTCAAGATAGGCAGAAAAATTATGTTGATGCTCACAGGATTGATAGATAGTTCTCTATTGGAGATAAGGTGTTTTTAAGAGTCTGCCCACGTAAGAGCCCTATCTGTTATGGAAAAGGATCTAAGTTGGCACCAAGATTTGTAGGTCCATTTGAGATCCTTGAGAGGATAGGACTAGTTGCTTACCGACTCAACCTACTGCCTAGCCTCGCACGTGTGCATGATGTGTTTCATGTATCCATTCTTAGAGAATATATTCCTGATTTGACTCATGTTTTGGATTGGAACACTTTGCAGGTAGAGGGCGGGCAGCTGGATTTGGAGCTAGTGTGTATACTCTAGCAATGAACTTTGACCCTCAGGGGTCACAACATAGAGTAGGTAAGGGTCCAATGCGACCCCAGTAATGAGACTTCTACCACTTGGGAGGATGCTAGAAGACCCAGATCTACATATCCATACTTTTTTGTAGGGTTTGAGGAGTAAGTCTAATCCTAGGGGGAGAGGATGTAATGCCCACCCTAGTATCTACATATTTTGGATGGACATGATTATTACTTTGATACTTTGGATTATATGTTTGGACTATGTTATTTTATGATGGGAAATTTGATTTCATATTTGTTTTAGTTAGTAGAGTTTATTATGAGATATTAAACAATTTGAAATAAAATGATGAATGACTAGAAATAAACTCTCTGTAAAATGTTTTAGATTTGATTTATACTATAATGGATCCAACCCTGCTAACCCCATTATGTTCTGATGATTGTATTGGTTGATGTGAGTGTAGGATGAGGAGAGGTAGTCATAGTTACTCCTACAGGAGGTCCACACGATGTCGCACTCTCCCTCCTTATTTTCCATTGTTTGTTTATATATATGTATATGCATGTCAGCTGGTTATGTAGGATGCAGGTACCAAGCATCATCTCCACCTGGCTACATAGGTCTAAGCGTGCCTTCAAAATCTTCAAACTGTTATTGTCTGGAGATTTAACCAAGCTACTCTCGAGGTTACCCATGGACTTAGATTTCTGTTAGGAAGATACCCTAGTTGGGAAATTACAATGCAGTTTACGTTGTGGTCTTGTGTTTTGATGTTGTTTTGAGTTTATGCTATGAGTTGGAATTAACCTCATTTATATGTATAATAATTATTCTATAATTATGTTATAATTGTTTGTATATGTTATATATGTATGTATATATGTGGGTGCACACACATATACCCATGCTTATATAAATAATAATATTTATATGTTTTTATTGATTGAGTAAATGGTATGTTCTTTATAATAATTAAATAAGGAGAATTAAATAAAGTGTATAAATAAATAAAGAGTGAAAATGATATTAATAATAATAATAAAAGTAAATTCTTTTTTTGGTAAAACTGGCTATCTAAGAGGGAGTTGAACTCGAGACATCCTATAAGTTAGGCTAGTTGGTTTCCATGTGTGCTATGTGTTTTCCTTGAGAGTTATTTGTTTGACTTTCTTGTTATGGTTTTCTTTTATAACTATTTTAATTAAATTTATTAAAACTTTGTTAAGTCATTTACGGGAATAATTTGTTTGGTTTTCCAACCAACTATGAAAGTTGGAGAAGTTTCTTCCCATAAAGCAACTCCTCCAACCACATAGTTGAAGGGAAAATATTTGCATTTTGGGGAGTGAGAGGGAGTTGGAGTTTTTGGAAGGTTTTTGAAGTTTTGTACATTGATTTTTTTTCAAAAGTTATTTGTAGTTTTCTATGAGATTGAGAGTGTTCTAGTTTGGAGGGAAAGTGTGTGGATTGCTTGGAGTTTGATTTCCAGAGGAAGCTTTCCAGGAGGCTACCATCTCACTCAGGGTTTGGAGGACTTGCAGAGGTGTGCTCTAGTCATTGTGAAGTTTCTCCATAGGACTCCAGGTAGGATTTGGAACCAAGAAGAATTACCTTCTTGCCTATGTGTATTTATGGGTGCTTGTGTGTATTCTAGAAATTAATGTGTGTTCTTATGATATTTCAATATTTTGTGGTTATATATGTTTATGAATTAAATATTGTTGAAAACATATACTGTGTGCAGGAAGTTTAATGACATAGTTTATTAGTTTTCTTTGTCAAAACTCTTCCTGGAAGTCTATGATTGATTATATGATTATAATTTGGTATATCTATTTGTGCATATGTGTGTGTGTTCTTAAATATTTATATTATTCATATGATCTACAAAGTTTATGTTAGGAAAATTTGTTAGTTGCAATTTTTGGTCATAAGACCTAATTCTTTATGGGTTCCTTGGCGGGGACATTACATAATTACTCTCTCTCTCTCTCTCGTTACCTGAAATATTGTCTATGTACACCCAAATTTATCCATGATTGAATTTTTAAATTTTTACTTGGAAATTTTTAATGTTTTGAGAACCAGAATGGCATAAATAAATATTAGGTAAATCAAAGCACATAAATTCCTGAGACATGGAGATTTACCTTGAGAAAACCCTCCTACTTGAGGGAAAAATCCAGCCACACCAAAAGAGATTCATTTATTAAGCTCTATAGTCAATAAAATGATCTCCTTCTTATGAATGAAGACTCTATCCAATCAATAAATAAGCCTTATTCATCTTGAACATAAATTGATCACTGATTAAATATAAAAAACTATGAGTATCTCATTGATACTACTAATACTGAAAATTCTTACAAAATTATATATTTCAATCACGTACATATCAAACACTAAAAAAATGATGCTCTAAACAACGCTACACACTAGCAGCCAATACAGTCTTCCACAATAATACTCATTACACTGAATAAGACCACCATAAGATGCATTTGTTTTGTATCTCCATTGCTTGAACCAACTGACACCATAATGTAACTGAATTGTCTCTCACGAAAAGAAAAAGTTTGATAGTTACAAACTACCAACGGTCTGCTCATAACACTAACGGTAAATACCAACATCAACCAATGACACCTCCATAACAATGAGTGGATGAAAGAAACACAATATGGTGAGACCATGATGCCAAGTCATCGTATATATAGTAGATATGAAGGTAGACAAATAAGTATGGAATAAATAAGAGAAATGATGCTAGTTGGATGGAATTCCAATAGACATAACCATAAGCCACTTCATAATTCCAATACAAAATACACACGATACCATGTCACTTCACTACAATCATGAATAAGGTAAGAGTAATATAAGAAGAAGTATGTTTACAAATAACTGTCCAACCATGAGTTGAAGAAGATGCATGTTGATGTATACCCCAAAAATGGGCTATAGGTTCATTAACCTCCTACATCTTCAAATCGAACAAAATCGACATCGAAGTCCTAACCTAAGGCACATCTACATATTATCAAATTTAATTGATTATCCTAAATTCTGCATCGGAGAATATTCCTAGAAATATTCCTAATTTATCATAATTATTCTTAATTTAATAATTATTTGGCGATAAATCTTATTTATCCTAAAGTTTGATTAATTGAATATTCTGAATATTTAATTAATCGGATTTAATACTACCACTTAATTGTTTCATTAAATTTAATTAAATTATTCCTAAATTGTATTATTTTATTTTGACAATAAATCTAAATTCTCATGACTAATTGATTAAATTCTTATTTAATTAATTCATGTCAATTGTCAAATTTTAATAATATAGTTTTTGAATAAAAGTTTGATTTAATAATTGATTAACCCATAAATCAATTGTTTTAATTAAAAAATCAGTTAAGTTGAGAATAAATCACTTTGTTTTTAAAATTAATTTATAATTAAATCATGCACAATCAAAAAAGAAGACAACTAGAAATTAACAATCAATTTTAAAATTGAAACTCAACATCTGATGATGAGTTGAAATTTGATCTAAATTCTATTTTTGAGTTAAACCCTGCTTTTGCATGATTTTTGTGAGTTAATTATTCTTAATTTCCTGATAACTCAAAAATCAACCTGAGTTTATCAAGAGTGATTTATGGCTTTTCTCTTGCATCCCCAAAGCCCTGGATTTCTAAAAAATCAAGGCTCAACTCTTCATTTTCATCAACACTCGAATTTGCACAGTTACTTTGGCGAATTGGCGATTGAAGGATTGAGCACTTGCGATAGGCGATTTGTGAGATCTTTCATAGTTGATCATAATCTTTCATAGTTTTTTAATATTTTCATATCATATATTTCATATCATTCATAGCATTCTTAGATTAAATCTGCATTCCATTTCATTCATATAGCTTAGATTCATACAAATTTAATATTATTGCATAGAAAATACAAAAAATATAGCTTAATCTGCATTCATAGTCTTTCATATTTTGCATTCAAATCCTTCGTTTAGGTGTTGCATTGTCACTGGTCTCGGTTTGATCTGAGAGTATCATACTCACACCTACTGGAAGGTAGTAAATCGCCTGGTTAGCATAGTTTCTATTTCATTGCACGATTTTGATTTTTGCTAACCTCTAATGTTTTACTAAAGTTTTGTGTCTACAACTAGGTACAAAATTCACACACACAGTTGACACAGCTGAACATTTATGAAGAGTAAAGAAGCTGAAACTCTTTTGGAGAGAACAATGACCATTTGGTAGAGAGGTAGTGAATAGAAACACAAGCACAAAAGAATACTCGAATAGGAAGAGAAAGAACCAGAACTCAATGTACAAATGAACACTAAAGTATCAATCATGTATGTATGAATAATTTGTCCCGCAACTACCTAATCTGAATTGTGAAATCAAATTACAATACCTGGTGTGATACCTGCAACATTGTTAAATACAATATAAAAACTAAGAAGATTAACAACAAGATCACAAGCCAAAAAGTTGTTCTATTTCATTCACAACCTCAAGTTTATACAAAGTATTAAGGATATGAATGGTCACCAAAATCCCTTTGAAATGAATTGAGCAGTCCACAATGTTTATTACAAAATAAAAAATGAAAACCAAAACTTCAAAAAACTATTTTGAAATTTATGCCTACTTGTAGAGGGCATAACTTTCTACAAATAGCTCAAAAAATCACACCACTTACACTATTGGAAAGCTAATCCAATTATCTAGAGGCAAATTTGATGAGTAAAAGAATCCTTAGAGGAAGATGGTCCCATAAATGCTCTGAAGACCTCTGAAACTGCAAATTAGTAAAATATATCAAATACTGAAGAATTTTTGTCAGCTTCCTCTGAATCATCATCAATCTTGTCCTAATCATTCCTCTCCCCTTTGAGAGGAAATAGGCCCCATTACACTAATCTTCTACAATAGACAAGGAAATTATTCTTCAATTTATTCCTTAGTTAACCACTTGCCTTGATGAGAATGTTGACCAGCTCGAACCACCTGGGATAGAGAGGGATGTTCTGATTTCTCAAAGTCTTTAAAATTATACTTTAGTAACATGGTCACACTAGATTGGAGCAGTAGTAGATAGATTTAACTCTGCATCTTGAATATGTTCAGTGTCTTGGGAAACTACCAACAAAGGAGGAAAATAGGGTCTCAACAATTCCACATTGAAAACCAGATGCAATCCCAAAAAGGATGGCAAATTAAGTTCAAAGGAATTCTCACCAACTTGTTTCACAATAGTATATGGGCCATAATGAAGAGGATGAAGCTTTCTATTTGGTCTGTGAAGGTGCTCTTTCTAAAGATGTAACCATACCTTGTCACCAATCTAAAATTGATGAGGATTTCTATGTTTATCATGCCTTTCCTTATACTTTTGATTACTCCGCTCCAAAATCTCATGAACTTATTGTTGTAGGTGTCTAATGTTATCAATGAATTTTTCTTCTTTATCTACCTCCTTGTTAGCATTCAATGGACTGTTAGATTGCATAATAGGTAGTGCTACATCTGTAGGTGCCAATGGTTGATACCCAAGACAAACCTCAAATGAACTATGCCCTGTAGTACTATGGAGTGCACAGATGTAGTTGTGTTTCACATAGGGTAAGATTTCATCCCATGTGTGAGGATGTTTTCAATGATACATCTATAAGATATGAATGATCATTCGATTCACCACTTCTATCTACCCATCTTTTGGGGATGGAATGTTGTGGACTTTGTCAACTTTGTGTCCATTTTAGCCCATAGTGTAGACAAAAAATGACTGATGAACCTACTATCCCTATCAGAAATAATGCTTTTTGGAAAACCAAAATGAACCCAAAAATATTCAAAAAATATCTTGGCAGTCTCTTTTGCAGAAATCCTATTTTTACATGCCACCATGATAGCTATTTTAGAAAACCTATCTACCACAACATATACACAATCATGCTCTCACCTGGTAGTTGGTAGACCAAACATGAAATCCATTGAAACAAACTGCCATGGCTTATTGGGAATAGGTAATGGTAAGTACATACCCAACTTATGGTTTGTTGCCTTTGCAATTGCACAGGCTGCACAAGCTTGTATATGTGAAATGATATTCTACTTCATTTTTGTCCAATACAAATACTTTTGAAGGATAGCAATAGTCTTACCAATAGCAAAATGTCCTGCAATACAACTGTAGTGAGCTTCCCATATCATTTTATTTCATTCCTCGGTGGGTACACATATATAACCAATATGGTAAAACAACCCATCCTGCAAGTGAAAAACAAAGACAGACTTTCCTTCTACCAAATTACTATAGATGTTACCAAAATCAGGGTCAGTACCATATAGTTTTTCCCAAATGGATGATTGATGACCACATGAATCCAACACTATTGTCAAACTTGCAATTGGAGGCCTACTAAAATAATTTTCCACTTTTTTACTGCTTCCTTTTTTATGATGAATGTTGAGGTTAAATTGTTTTAGATAAGTTGACCACCTTAGATGTCTACCATTCTGTAGCTTCCCTTGTGTTTGCAAGAGTTGAAGTGGTTTATGGTCTGTATGTATAATAGTTTCCTTTCCCAGTAAATAATGTTTCAGCCATACATTTCTTTCTAAGATATGCATTTGGATGACATACTCATCTTTAGCTAAGATATACATTGGGAAAAACTATATGGTAGTGGTACCTTCAAAAATGCAAATTACTAAAACATATCAAATACCAAAAAATTTCTACCAGCCTCCTCTGAATCATCATCAATCCTTTCCTGATCACCACCATAGCTTCAACACTCCCTCCTAGTAAGAGAGATATTATTCATATGTCATGGCATCTCATATCATGACAAACATAAAAACTACAACAAAAAATGTCAATAGAAAAATCCTCATATCAGAATTTTCTCAACATGATATTGTCATCTCAACATAACATTCACTGTGGCTACTCCCAAAGGGTGAATAAACACAAGTGATAACTCATGGATCCTCTCACATGGCATCCACCATGGCTACTCCCAAAGGGTGGATCCACCATGGATACTCCCAGAGCATGGAACAAGGGCTTTCACCTCAAAATTATCTCATAGAGAAGAATGCATTAACAAGGGCTTGCACCTCAAACTTCTATCACAGAGAAGAATGCATTAACAAGGGCTTGCACCTCAAAATTCTCTTGTAGAGAAGAATGCATAAAAAATGTCTTTCACCTCAAACTTCTCTTGCAGAGAAGAATTCATTAGCAAGGGCTTGCACCTCAAACTTCTCTCACATAGAAGAATGCATTACAAGGGCTTTCACCTCAAATTTCTCCATCTCAAAGAAAAATGCATTACAAGGGATTTCACCTCATATTTCTCCCTCTCAGAGAAAAATACATTATATCACATAAAAGATCATTTGAAAACTGAGGCTCCCTCTCAACAGGGGAAGCATTTTCATAGCTTTGAATATTAGAATACCATGAAATAGGCTCCAATTTTATACCAAATAATGAGCTTTAGAGGCCACACTACTAATCAAGATTTTTTATATGCTACAAATGACTTGACACTATCCCTCTTCCACACAAGATCCCTTTGAATCTTTAATAACTTCATTCAACCTCCTAAACTCCTTGTACAAGTTGCCTGTAATTACTACTTTTGAGGAATGGTTTTTAACACACACCTCTAGAACTTTAGACACACTTGAGTCAAGTATTTTCCTTCTTGACCTTATTCCAGATCACCCTATTTTGGAGCTACCAAATTCAAATTCAGACTAGCTATGCAAATCTTTTCTCTGCAACTAAAGAGTCTCCCTCTAAATATTATTTCTTCCTCTTTGAAGAAACTAATCACAATGACAAACTATATAGGTTATTCCTCCTTAATGAAGTAATATGTCACCAATTCAGTCACATGGCTGCAAGTAGTGTCCCCATGTTCATTTCTATAGCCTGCATGCAATCTCTCATCATCTTGTTATTGCTCAATCTATCTTGGAAGCATTTTTAGAGAGATTGGTAGAATTTCATATAATCAAACTATCCTAAAGAGAAATATACATATTAATAATAAAAAAATACATGATGCACTATTCCCAGTGTTATAACATGAATTAATATTAATTACATCAAATTCATGATCAATATATTCAGGGATATAAAAAACGTATCTCTATATTGTCTAATCTTTCTCACAATCCACCAATAGATCTTTTGTCATCAAAAAATTATAGTACAAGAAGAGAGTGGAAAAATTGAACACCAATACATCCTCCAAGTCTCTTCAAGTACACATTCTTATAAGAGTCCCTCATTTCTTGCATCTCTTGAATTCCAATTTTCCTATTCTGATTCTAGATCTTTACTAGACCTAATCTAATACCATGTTAATTTTTTGAGAACCAAAATAGCATAAATAAATATCAAGTAAATCAAAGCACATAAACCCCTGAGACATAGAGATTTACCCTGAGAAGACCCTCCTACTTGAGGGGAAAACCTAGTCACACCAAAAGAGATTCCTTTATTGATTTCTCAAATCAATAAAATGATCTCCTTCTTATTATTGAAGACTCTAGCCAATGAATCAATAAGCCTTATTCACCTTGAACACAAATTGATTACTGATTATTAAATACAAAAATCTATGAGTATATCACCGATACTACTAATAGTGAAATGTCTTGCTAAATTATATATTTTGAACACATACAGATCAAAAACTCAAAAATAACAATACTCTGAACAATGATACACACTAATAGCCAATACAATCTTCCATGATAATACTCATTACACTGAATAAGACCATGGTAAGATGCATTTTATTTGTATCTTCATTGCTTAAACCCATCGACACCACAATGTAACTGAAGTGTCTCTCATGAAAGGCCAAAAATTTGATATTTACAAACCACCAATGGTCTCCTCATAACACTAATGATAAATGCCAACATCAATTGACAAAACCTCCATAACAATGAGAGGATGAAAGAAACACACGATGAGACCAGGATGCCAAGTCATCATATATGCAACAAATACAAAGGTAGACAAATAAGTATGGAATAAATAAGAGAAATGATGCTAGGTGGATGGAATCCCAATAGACATAACCATAAGCCACTTCATGATACCAACACAAAGTATGCATGATACCATGTCACTGCACTAATGCGATAAATAAAGTAAGAGTAATATAAGAAGAAGACCGTTCACAAATAATCATTCAACCATGAGTTAAAGAAGACATGCGTTGACACAGCTGGACATTTATGAAGAGTAAAGAAACTAAAACACCTTTGGAGAGAACAAAGACCATTTGGCAGAGAGATAGTGAATAGAAACACAAGCATGAAAGCATACTTGAACAAGGAGAGCAAGAACCATAACTCAATATAAAAATGAACACTCAAGTATAATCATAGGTATGAATAATTTCTCTCGTGACTACTAGAGCTTCAACAAAAACATCAACTCAAAAAATTTAGTACATCCATCCTTTGTGTTTTGTAATAGAAAAAATAAAGAATATTTCCTACCAAGCTAGGATCCTACCTATCCTTATTTTTGGAATCTCCTTGTTTCCTAAATTTTTGGGGTTCCTATTTATGAAACTTGGTGTAGCATGGGTGGAAAGACATAAAAACATTTTTCATTTGGCATTTGAGAAGTACAAAAAAATCTTGTTTCATATATTATGTTATAGGGTTGCAAGATTTATTTGAAATCATTGGTTGCCTTTTCTAGATCTCCAACCATTTTTCTCTAGATCCCTTGAGGTTTTTTTGATGTGAAAACTCTATGATTGCAAGTTGGTCTCACACGGAAGTGCACTTTATCCCCTAAGGTTTTTTTTGCTTGTATCAGGGTCTAAGAACCATATAGTCTTCAAGGAGTATCTTTAAATGTTGGCATTTTGATGAAGACAATATGTGTTTTGGTCACACGAGTGTGTTGTGATGTTTTCATTGCTGGCAACATTTTCTATTTATATTAAGAGATCAGATTTATTAATGGTGTTGGAGGATCAAGCTGAAGATGCACTAAGTGTTTAGTCAATCTGTAAGAAGACAGTAAGAAAGACAAAGTCAACCGGATTTGAAGCTAAATATACAATTAATCAATGTTACCCAACTTAACTTCATAACTTGATTTGGTCTTAAGCAAAGATCATTTTACCAAAAGAGATGATTATTTATTATAAATACAATTTCAATGTGAACTTGATGACAAATACATATGAGGCTAGAGAAAATGCACCAAAACACTCTATTAAACACTTTGTCTCAACATCAATTTCTTTAAATGACTTCAATACACATTGTTGACTGACACTCAACTAAAAAAAAGTACATGAATTTCTATCACAAAGAACTGCAATTTTGCTTCCCATACGATGTGAATCTCTTGAATGGATTGAGCATGGCCCCATTTATTTGATCACCAACCTAGTTACCAAAATTTCTGATGAAGAAATGAGAGTTCAAAAATGGCTTAAGTTGCCTCCTGTTCACCTGGGCACTGTTATAAAAATGAGATTTTGGAGCAGCAACATAATTAGAATTTATGATATAATGATGGTAATTAACAGTATTACATAGAAAAGAGGTATCACATTTTAGATTTTGAAAAGAAGCAATACCCAATTTCCCATTAGTAGTATTGGTTGGAGAGAAAATATGTGCATGAGAATTGAGCTTTGACTTAGAAGCAGAGGCTGAAAAAGGGGCATAAATTAGATGATCTGGATGCTTGTGGGTTTTGGGTGGATAGAAAGGAATTGCATTGGGAATCAACTTAGAATTGGAATGAGGAGAGAGGGACATAAATTGTCCTAGTTCCAATTTTGACCTCCATTAATGGAGAATAGGAGCTCGAGCCTTCTTCAGACATATCTGAGCACCAAAAGATTAAAGGTTAATGTGTTCAAGTGGTTTCTCGTTAATAATCTTTTATAAATGATGGTCCTATCTTGATTGTTTGTCCACTTTTCTAAACTTCAGTTATTGTAGATTGTGTGCATATTGTTGATATACAACACTAGACTTGAACATGCTAGTTATTTTATTTTTTATTTTTTATTATATGCAACACTAGACTTGTACATGCTAGTTATTTGATTTTGATTTTTTTAAATAACTAGTATCTTTATAAAATAACTACCATGTACAAGTCTAGTGTTGTATATCAGCAATATGCATGCAAAATACAATCACAAAAGTGGAAAAAACAATCAAGATAGTCTATCACCTATAAAAAGTCATTAGCAAGCAATCACTGGAACATATTAAGCTTTCATTTTTTCGTATTACTAGTATCGCACAAGTGAGGAATAACTAGTAGTAGGCAACAATTATTTTAGGGTAAACATGGAGATTTAAATTGTTTTATTTTTGCTCATGGTTTGGTAATCGGAAGAAGCATGATTTGTAGAGGGGCAAGTTGGATATAGAGATATTTTTTATTTTGCAATATCTATTGCAACTCACATGAATATGTAAAACATCCTTCTACGCCTATAAATATTTGAAAGGAAGATTATGCTTGTTCATTTGAAAGTAAAATGAATTTAAAAGAGGTGTTTTTCTTTTAGGAAAAAAATAATAGCATTTGGGAATGAAAGGAAGGTGTAAAGTTTAAAAAGTTACATTTATTAAATAGTTCAATAAGTTTGATGCATTAGAGAATTCAATAGTTTATTTAGAGTGGTTTCTTGTGATGTGGAAAAATTAATTGGTAATTAGTTCAAAATTTGTTGTAAGTTTTGAAAAGGGTTTTTCAAATTATATGTGTAAAAGCAATAAGGGAAAAATGTGTTATAAGAACATATTGTAAAATGGTGTAATTTTGATTAAACTTATCCTCTTAAACTGATTTTTTACTATCATCATCTTTTGTATTGTTGGGATTCTTTTTTCGTACTTACAAGTGCTTCTACATATTCATATATAATATTAAATGGTCAAATTATAATAGGATTATATTGTAGGTTGGAGGCGTGAAAGGTTGAAGGATTTTCATCATGTCAATTTCTTCATGTTTTATATAAGCATATGTTATGTTTATTTTCCTTTTTTGTTGTTGACAAAATTAATGAATGCATATATTGTGAAGTTTGTTTTTGAGATCTAAGAAGGGATTTGTTGAACTCAATATTATTGCTTAAATAGTTTAGGAATTTTCAATCTGAAAGTTATATTCTTCTTAAGGCCATGAGAAAGTTTGATTGATTGATGTGTTATTATCCAATGATTCAAAGAATTTGTGATTTAGGACTCCATAGAGATGGCAATACAAGAATTTGGAATTTGCCTTAGGAGTTACACTTTTTGAACGATCACAAGGCAACTTGATGGAGTTACATTTGGTTTAGGATTTGTTTCCTCAAAGAAAATGTAATTATTTGTTAATGACATGTTTGGTTTAATAGAATGTAAACCTTAAGAAGGGATGTTGGAATATTAAGCTTTGTAGTAATAAAGTTGCCTTAGTGAGTTTAGTTTATTAGTAATTTATTATTTTTATTAAATAATGAGTTGCATTCCTATAAGAAAGTTATATTTTATTTTTATTAATAACATTCTTAATGTAATACATTGAAAATCAACACTCAATAATATAATTAGAATTCACATTTTCACTATGCAAATATAGATGTTCTTGATTTCTCCAATAACAAAATTAGTGTGCTAGATTTTTATCCTTAAAAAAATTCCAAATAATTTTTTTTGTAGTGTGTGAAAGAGTTCTAGAGATTAAAGATCTAGTTTTGTATGAGGATTGAAGGGAAGAAATTGGACAATATAAGTGCAGGTGTTGTAGACAATGTCTAGGTCTCCCAAGAGGAAACTAGATGGAGAGCCTACAATTTAGGCTTTCACTCCATCATAGGGTTCTTTGGTGAGATTTGGATTCAAACATCTATTATTTTTATTATTATGTTTGTCCCTTTGTTTCTCGAAAAACCTTTCTAAATTCAAGACATTTTTGGGGGCCTACTAATTTTATGTTGTTTTTTTCTTACCTTTATTTCATTCTATGGGTGGCTGCAAGAAGTTGAGTCCCACTTTTGGCCAAAAAGTGGAAGTGTTTTTCCTGTTTTTCAAAATTTCTGTCAATTGATGTCCAAATTTGAAGCACTTAAAGATTGAATCTTGAAAAACTTTAGTAATATCAAATTTAGTGCATGAAATCTAGTTTTCAAATATGTAATTTTTTTTAATACCCACATGGTATAAATTGAATTTTAGTATGCATGTCTAAAAACCAGTTTTTCAAAATGCTTGTTTCAAGACCACACCTTATGCATGTACGGACACCCTTTTTTGAAGTAAATGAATGTATTTTAGGGAATCCTTTTGGAAAAAGGTACCTAAAACACTGAAGATTGGTCAGGATGTTTTTTCTTATTTTTTTATTGAATATTTTTTTATTTATTAATTTTTAATTGACTATAAAGTACATTTTTTAAACCTCTAGTGTACGGACACCATAATTTGATGATAACTTCACCATTTTTCAAATTTTTTTAAAAAAAAATTGAAAAGAATTCTATCTAGTTTGGTCACATATAACTCATTTTTCAAAAAACCAAAAATAAAAAAAGTTATTAAAGTTTTAGTTAACCTTGGTATTTCAAGCTTAGGTACCACTTTGGCTTAATAAATATTGTATAAATATTAAATTTTATCATATCACTATAAAACTTATATTTTTATAATCTGCACAATAAGAGCTAAAATGGGTTTTCATTTTATAAAAAAATTCATCTGGGAAGTTCTAAAAATTATGGCAAGGCGGAAATTTTTCTATGTAATGCCTTAGCCATTTTTTTGCAGGTTGAAGCACAGGCTTGGTCCCACCAAGCCTGTCCCAAACCAAAACCCAAGGCAGGAGGTAAGGTTCCCACCTATAGATTTACAAATCAGGTGCCCATTTTGTAAATCTAAGAACGGTCCCATAGATTTACAAATCAAGCACCCGTTATTAGATTCAAAAAATGGGTGCCCATTTTGTAAACTAAGAGCAGGCGCCCGTTTCTTAAGTAACCATTGCAGCAAAAAAAACCCAGACTGTGGGCTTGATCTAATCATTGGCGACTTTGGATGTTGTATTCTATCGATTTCCAGCAGACAAACATAATATTTCTACCATCATTCCTTTTTTTTGTCTTACATTGGATCTCACATTCAGAAAAGATTGTTTGAATTCAAATTTTGGTGCAAAAATGGGATCAAACCGACGTAGAAAGAGGTCAATGAAGGTTCTGACACCCGAGGAGATTGCACAAAATAGAGAGGAGGCAAAATGACAACGAGAAAGAGGAGAGAGACTTCGAAATGCAAATAATGTTGGAGCATCGAGTTCAACAATTGTTTCAAAAAAGGAGGATAATGAAGACATCATAATGGATGTAGAGGTTGAAGAAGAAAAATCAAGTGCATCTTCGAATCTAGTATTGGATACGGGTATGTCTTCGGTTCCAACTGTTACAACTTATTTTGATAAAGATATTCATGCTTTGCTAGAAGCGGGTTATAATAGAAATGATTTAAATTTTATTCTTGAAAATAGATTAACACGTTTAATTTCAAAAATTAGTAATGTTTATCATAATGATAAAGGAACTAAAAGTCAAACCCCAATTGAAACTGAAAATGAAACACCAATTCAGATTGAAATCAACAATGAAAATGTAGACATAGAAACTCCGATTGAAAAAGAAACTCATTTAAATGATAATGAAATAAATGAACAATTTCAATTAAAAATTGATGTGTTAGACAATCTGCGTGGTTTTCTTTCATTGAGATAGATTAGGACACATGCAAGTAGATTGTTCAGACAATTTTTTTATAATAAGAAATTTGGGTTTCAATGTCAATTAATGTTACAATTAATTAAAATGTCTAAAATGTGAAAAGTAATGAAGAGGTTAGGCATTTATGTGAAAACTAAGAAGAAGGATGAGTCTCTAAAACAAGTTGTATGAACTGTTGCTAGTGCCTTTGACACAATTGGAAAGAAAAGTCATTCTAAAGATAGTAATGCGGCACAATGAGCAATAACAACAGCTTTAGTAAACAAAACTACTACTGATAAAAGAATGATTTCAAACATAAGTGGATATCTTAATATTAATCGTAAAACTTTAGCAAGAGCTATAAAGAGAAGAGTTAACTTTGAGAGTGATCCGGAAAACCATTTATGGACCTTCAGTGGTAGACTCCCAAGGTCTGACATGAAACTTACTGGTGAAGTCAAAACTTTGATTAAAAAATTTTGGCATGATAATACAAGAGTATCCCCTAATGCAAGAGATGTTTTTAAATTAAGAGTTGATTCAAAAGTTCATGATCCACATCCAAAACACCTTTTAGATATGACTCAAACAGAATTGTGTAAAATTTTTTTGGATGATAAGGTGTTAATTATTAGTATTAGTCAAAGATCTTTTGAAAAATGTAAACCATGGTATGTAAGGATTAACAAAGAAAGAATCACCTGTTGTTGTGAAACTCATGTTCAATTTTGTTATCATTATGATGTTTTTCGATCTATACATTCTACTATGCATACTAATGAAATTTTGCAGGAATGTGGTATAAATATACCACCTGAAACTGTAAAAGAGTTTATATCAAATTTATTTTGTAACCCACCTAATGAGCAATTTTATCTTTTGAATGCATGTGTTTCTAGTGTATGTGATTTATGTGGCAATCTTACATTATTAGATGAATGTTTGCATGAGAATATTTCATTTGATTTTGGACAACAATTAGTTGATGTACAAAGATTTAAAACTATTGAGTATCCATTAAAGGATGGAAAAGTTGGAAAACGGTGTGACCTAATAACTGAAAAACTTAGTGTTAATGCTTTATGAATGAATTCAAGAGTAAGGTCATACCTAAATATGTGAAACACTCTCACAATTCTAGATGGCTTGATGGACAATTTCGGATATGCAAGAATACATTTCCAATTGGTAGTATACTATCAGTTGTTGACTTTGCAGAAAACTGCATGCTTGCACCACAAGATGAGATCCAACCACAATATTATAATTCAATGCAAGTGACAAATTTTGTTCATATGATCTATAGACATGCACCCAATAGTACATAAGAGGATTGGAAAATATTGAGAGAGTATCATTTCTATATGAGTGATAATAAGTTACACTCAACGGAGTTTGTCCAATATTGCTTTAATACCTTTTATGAAAATTTAATGGAGAGAGAAATTCATATAACACAACATCTAATATGGTCAGATAATTGCACAAGACAATTCAAGAATGCTAGAATGTTTTATTGGTTGAGTAGGATGCACAAGAAAACAAATATCCAACATATATGGATTTTTTTTGAGGCTGGACATGGGAAGGGAGAGCATGATGGTGCCGGTGCATGTGTTAAGAGAGCCCTTTGTAGAGAGCAACTCAAATTTGAGGAAAAATCAAAATTTAAAGATGCATGTGCAATTGTTGAATGGTGTAAAACAAGTTTGTCTACAGGATCAAGTCAGAACTCTACAATCAGACATTTTTTCTGGCTAGTTGGAGAGAAGGATATCCTTTCAAGATATGATTGTAGTACAATTAGTGGATTGACTAAATGGCATTCATTTAGGAGTTCTAATTCTAACACTTGGACTATATGGACTAGGGAGCTTGCATGTTTTTGTCAATTTTGTGTTGCAGGTGAATGGGAAGAATGCGAGAATATAGAATGGGTTGAAGAATGGCAACAAAAATCCTTAACACCTAGTGAGAGACAAGATGAAGATGTTATAATAAATGAAGACCTGGATCATGCCTTTGCATCAGAAGATTATGATCCTATTTCAGATCTCATACAACCTGGTAATTTAATACAATTTAATGTAAAACTTTAAATTATATGTTAGTTACATTTGTATGTAGAGGAATTTATGATTATATATATTTGAATTATAAACTTTTAAACAAGTTTTATTTACAGTGCACATGTACTTAAAATTTTGTTTTGCAGGACATGTGTATGCTATTGTTGCACCTGAGGATAATGAAGAGCAGACAGAGTATTGGTTAGCTCGATGTGTAGAACCCAAGAAAAAGTTGATATGTCATCAAGTAGATGATGATAATTTTTAGTATCCAATTGGGTCTACTGTGGTAGTTGGTACATGGCTACACAAATACCTAACAAGAAGGAATGGTTTACCAGCTTTTGAAGAATACCAATCAGAAAATAAGATTATACACTATTCCCATTTGGTAGTGGCAACAAATATCAAATTGGAAAGATACAAAGGGAGACCTGCTAATAAGATTTTATGGACACTTTCAATGGAAGAGCATGAGGCAATCATAGACGCATTGTAGAAAAGAGAGGATGCTGATGGTACATTAGGTTGAATGAAATTTATACATGTAAGTTTTTATTCAATTGTCTTATTAGCTTTCAAATTAAAATTAACTTTAATAAATGAACTTGAGTACAAAAATTCTAACATTTTAACTTGTTTATTTTTATGATGCAGATTGTCAGGAAGAACATAGATCTGCATTGCAGAAAATAGAGGATGTTGATGGTACATTAGGTTGAATCAATTTTATGTGATGTAAGTTTTTGTTCAATTGTCATATTTGTATATATATGTTTTCTATGTCTTTTTTCAAGTGACATAATTTATAATTTAGAGATATAGATTTGAAATTAAAATTAAATTTAACTTTAAATGAATTTTTATAAATTCTAACATAATTTCAACATGTTTATTTTTTTGATGCAAGATGAACCTAGAAGAACATATCTACATGAACTATTTATGTAATACAATGCACTCTTGTTGTAAATTCATAACTTTGTATTCACCTAATTTTGTTGTAGATATTAAACTATGCACATTGGTTCTAGATTATGTTCACTTAATTGATCTCATTACTTAATTTAGTTATTAAGTTTGTAACATCCATATTGTTCTTGTCAATTACATGTATTAATAGATGTCATTGTTAGATCTAGATGATTTTTTTTATAGTTAATCAAAGTGTTCATATTACTTGTAACACGTATCTAGATATTGTACTTAGATCAATTACACATAACAACTCATGATTAAGATAAATAACATATTACAAGTCTTGAAATAATTTACATGTAGTGAATAATGTCCATTGAATATCAACTCATTGTTAGATCTAGCTATTTTTTTAAGGATAGATTGATAAATTACATAACAAGTCCTGATTAAGATAAATTGATAAATTACATAACAACTCATGATTAAGATAAATAACATAACATTGTCTTGAAATAATTTACATGTATCATAATGTCCATCATATCAACTCATTGTTAGATAGATGTTTTTTTAAGGATTTAAATTGATAAATTACTTAACAAGTCTTGATTAAGATAAATTGATAAATTATATAACAACTCATGATTAAGATAAATATCATAACAAGTCCTGATTAAGATACATTGATAAATTACATAACAACTCATGATTAAGATAAATAACATAACATTGTCTTGAAATAATTTACATGTATCATAATGTCCATCATATCAACTCATTGTTAGATAGAAGTTTTTTCAAGGATTTAAATTGATAAATTACTTAACAAGTCTTGATTAAGATAAATTGATAAATTATATAACAACTCATGATTAAGATAAATAACATAACAAGTCCTGATTAAGATAAATTGATAAATTACATAACAACTCATGATTAAGATAAATAACATAACATTGTCTTGAAATAATTTACATGTATCATAATGTCCATCATATCAACTCATTGTTAGATAGAAGTTTTTTCAAGGATTTAAATTGATAAATTACTTAACAAGTCTTGATTAAGATAAATTGATAAATTATATAACAACTCATGATTAAGATAAATAACATAACAAGTCCTGAAATGTCCATCATAAATATCACAAAACAAAGTTGTACTCTAAAAATAAGTCCAAGTAGAATATATGATAACAAGTAGACTAGTATATAATGCAAGTCCTAATCTAACAATAAGTAAACATAATATGAACAAGTCTAAACAAGCCCAAATAGTTAGAACAAGTCTAAACAAGTCCAAATAGTCAGAAAAAATAACATGAACAAGTCCAAATAGTCAGCATAAAATAAGTCTTGTCTAAATAGGACCATCATAATCTAAAGTCTCTACTCATTTAGCTGATCTACAGTCCTCTTCACTCCACATGGAGAGGACTGTGATGCATCAACATGCTCTGTCTAGTCCCGACTGCCCTCATCCTACTCTGTCTAGTCCTGAGTACCCCTATCCTGCTCTGTGTGGTCTCGAGTACCCTCATCCTCAACTACATGAAAAGTGGATGAAGCCAAATCCTATAAAAACATTTAAAGTACAAATTAAAAATTACTTAAATTAATCATCTAAGATCTAGATACACATAGGACATTAAAAAATATCTAGATACACACAGGACATTGAAAATTTACATAAATTAATTATCACCTCAAAGGATAGTGTCGATGGATGCATTTGGCTTAATCCTGTAGCCATGCCAAGAGTCATGGTGGTGTCAACCTGAACAATATATATATTTAAAGCATGAATTAAATAAACTTATAGTACATATATATACACAAATTATAAAGTATATATATAACTTGATTATATATAAATATGAAATAAAAACATGTGTACACATTACCTCTGTGTGACACGTAGCTAATGTCACCGATGAGTCAAGTATATGTGGCTGACTCTCAGTGACTGGTGGGGTAGATGATGAAGGATTGTCAAACTGAGTGGTACATGACAGACCCTACAAAATCAGAAAAATACGTCAAACACATTATCAATTAAAGTTTATTTTGTTTAAAGTTTAAATGTATCAAGATCAAAGTGCATACCATGAATGGAGCACCGAGATGTCGATGTCATATGATGACAGCTAATGAATATTGGAGGGTCAACCCTCCTCTGTTCACCAAAAAATCCACATGTATTATGGCTCATAATTGTATATAAATAAGAAATTTAATTTATTGCACTATATATTTAAATTATAATTAAATTTACCTGTGTGGGATGCTCATCATCTACATTAAGAAAATCAACATATGATGAGATATCATATCCGACATCACCATGTGTGCCATCATCATCATCAGCATATCCACCATGTGCGCCATCAACATCATCATCAATGTATCCACCATGCGCGCCACCAGCATCATCAGCATATGCACCATGGGCAGCATCGACAACATTAGGATCAAGCTGGGGACCCCTACATATACCCCCACAACTGGTGCAAACATGTGCCATGCTGGGGGCAGTCCTCGCCTAGGTCATGTGCTGTAACAAATTACCCATAAGGGCACTCAAAGACCCAAGAGATGACTGCACTGCTCGATGATAGACGGGTTGAGGAAGTGTAGGAGATGGGAGAGGAACAAGGGGCTCAGTGCACACATGCTTTCTAGTTCTGTCACTCAATTTGGCCCCTGGCCTATCCTGTGGTATGCCCCACCCAACCCCCTGAAATGCTCTCATGTCAAAATAATTGGGTTTCTTACCCAATTCAAACTCAGCCCACAATTTCTTCAAAAATTAAAGTGGGACCTTATGATTAGCATGTGGTGGAGTGTCAAAAACCATCCACCACCGCTCCCAAAAATGTGCCGCTATGGTGGGGTGTGTACACCATCTAATCGAGATATGTGGCTTCCTACCAAGTATATGCTCACACATTTTAGGGTTCTCAAAATAGCGTGCCATATCATGTTTTGTAATTTTTAACTTATTAATCTCTTTATAAGAGAGGCCATCAGAATAATATGCACGCATATTCTCTCTCCATGACTCAAAACTATCAATCTCATAGTCTAATGTATGTATGGAATCTACTATGCCTTGCATGCTATCTGCAAGGAGTAGTAGGTGGATAGATGGATATGGATCATTCCTAATAATATTTATGTCTGCCACAATCTGCTCAACATTGCACCTAATATTATCTCTAAGTTCTCTGGGTGGAGGTGGAGGGGGAGGTGGTGGTGGAGGAGGTGGTGGTGGTGGTGCATCCTGACCTATAAGATCATCTATCTGAAAATAATCCATATCAAGTAAATCTGCATACAAATAAAAACATGAATAATTTACAATTAGCATACTTTAACAATAAGAGAGAGAGAGAGAGAGAGAGAGAGAGAGAGAGAGAGAGAGAGAGAGAGAGAGAGAGAGAGAGAGAGAGAGAGAGAGAATAATTTAAAAAACAATCTAAGTTTATGTTTCAAGAAATTTGAACTACATTTATATTTTAGTTTTCTAATTTAACTTATAAATTTTGATTTTCTAAAATAATAAAGAGAGATCTAGAGAGAGACAATAATTTAAAAAAAAATCTAAACTTTTAATATGTTTCAAGATTTGAACTAAATTTATATTTTGGTTTTCTAAATATATAAGAGAGAGAGAGAGAGAGAGGAGGAGAGAGAGAGACAAAGAGACAGATAGAGAGACAGAGAGAGTGCACGTTTTTAAGTTTATGTTGTGGTTCAAGAACTAAATTTATGTTTTCATTTTCTAAATTTATATTTTGATTTTCTAAGTTTAGGGTTTTGTAAATTAGTTTTGTATGTAGGTTTACGTTTTTGTTTTGTTACCTAGGGTTTTGTTTTTCTATGTAGGGTTTTCTAATGTATGAAATGTACATATACCTAGAAATTTTATTAGTTTTCTACACTAGTACAGTAATTTAGAAATTAAATTGAAATAAAAAAAATTACAAGCAAGAACGATAAAATATAATTAAATTTAAATGCAATAATGCTGAAAATAATATTAAACTATACATTTTTAAATTAAAAATAACTGAAACTATATTTTTTAATGACAAAAATCATTAAAAAAAAAAAAGAATAGTACATACCTGAGAGACGAAAAAAATGGCAAATGGGGTCGGAAAGGGTAGCTAAATCGGGCACCTGAGCTCTCCAAAACAGGAACCCATTTTCGTGCTGATGAAAATGACAAGTTTTTCGTTTAAAAAGAAAAATATATACATTTTCAAAACGGGCGCCCGCTTTGAACAAATCGGGCGCCCATTTCGCTTTGGGTGCCCGATCCTAAACGGGCGCCCGTTTCGTTTGAGGATTTTCCAACCCCGCGGACTTCCGCAGAATTGGCCCCCAACTCCCAACGTTTACCCCTATGTGAAATTCATTTTATGCACCTCGAGTTGTTCTTTCATAAAAGTAATTAGACTTTGAAAATTAATTTTTTCTAGCATTAAAAATAAAATCTTTATAAAAAAACTTGATTATAATCTAATAGAACATTATGTATGTCAACCTACATATATAATTCTTTCATTTTCTTCAAAGTTATTGATTGATGTCTAGGATTTTGTCTAGAGAATTAATCTTCACATGATTACATTTGATTCTAGGAATAAGTTTGAGCAATTGAAAAAGATAGCATAGGAATAAATATTAAAACCAGTTTCCAAATGAACATTTCCTATTATATGTGGGAATAAATTACTTGAGTAATTGAATATAGGGTTTTGTATAAAGGACTAAAGCACAAATTAGCTATAGATTTCAAACTAGGTTGGTTTTCATTATTTTTTGTAATAGAACATTTAAAATAATTTTCATTTCTTTTTTTTGTATGCATCGAGATTACATTGTGACATGATGGTGTAAGATGTGTGCATGTTACTATGATATGAACTAATGGAAAAGAAAAAATTATCCTTGATAATTGTGTTGTCTAATGAAACCCAGCAAGGGTTGCATGCTTCTTTTTATCACAATATAGTCTCGAGGAAAAGTGTCAGATCAAAAATTGAACTCCAAGTTACTAATGAAAGATGGAAGCATTGGATGAGGAAAGGATGCATTGAAGAGCTCCAAGTCTAGCTCCAACACATAGTTATCCTTGACCTTGGAAGAAAATGCTACAACCATTTTACATATCTACAACATATGATAAAGTATGTAAGAATAATACCTTGTAATTACTCTCTCTATCTCTCTCTCTAAAATATTTTCTATGTACACCCAAATTTATCCATGATTGAATTTTTACTTGGAAGTTGTTAATGTTTTGAGAACCACAATAGCATAAATAAATATTAGATAAATCAAAGCACATAAATTCCTGAAACATGAAGATTTACCCTGAGAAAACCCTCCTATTTAAGGGAAAAACCCAACCATACCAAAATATATTCCTTTATTGAGTTCTCTAATCAATACAATGATCTCCTGCTTATGATTGAAGACTCTAGCCAATCAATCAATAAGCCTTATTGATCTTGAACACAAATTGATCACTAATTAAATAAAAAAAAACTATTAGTATCTCAGTGATACTACTAATCATGAAAAGTCTTACAAAATGATACATTTTGATCACATACAGACTGAACACTAAAAAATTGATGCTCTGAATAGCAGTACACACTAACAACCAATATAGTGTTTCACAATAATACTCATTACACTAAATAAGACCACATAAGATGCATTTTGTTTGTATCTCCATTTCTGGAACCAACCGACACCACAATGTAATTGAATTGTCTCTCACGAATGGCCAAAACTTGACAGTTACAAACCACCAGTCAACTGATGATAAATACCAACGTCAACTGATGACACATCCATAACAATGAGTTGATGAAAGAAACACATGGTGAGGCCAAGTCATCGTATATCTAGCAGATACAAAGGCAGAAAAATAAGTATGGAATAAATATGCACGTTGACACAACTGAACATTTATGTCTAGCAGATACAAAGGCAGAAAAGAGTAATATAAGAAGAAGATCGTTCACATCTAGAACTATTTGACCATGAGTTGAAGAATATGCACGTTGACACAACTGAACATTTATGAAGATTAAAGCAACTGAAACACCTTTGGAGAGAACAAACCATTTGACAGAGAGATAGTGAATATAAACACAAGCACGAAAGCATACTCGAATAGGGAGAGCAAGAACCAGAACTCAATGTACAAATGAACACTAAAGTATCAATCACATGTATGAATAATTTTTCTTGCACCTACCATAGCTTCAACACTCCCTACTAGAAAGAGAGAGATTATTCATATGTCATGACATATCACATCATGACAAACATAAAAAAAATGCATCAAAAAATGTAAATAGAAAAATCCTCATATCAGAATTTTCTCAACATGATATTGTCATCTCAGCATAACATTCACCATGGCTACTCCCAGAGGGTGAATAAACACAAGTGATAAGTCATGGATTCTCTCACATGACATCCATCATGGCTACTCCCAAAGGGTGGATCCACCATGGATACACCCAGAGGGTGGAACAAGGGATTTCACCTCAAACTTCTCTCATAGAGAAGAATGCATTAACAAGGGCTTGCACCTTAAACTTCTCTTGTAGAGAAGAATGCATTAACAAGGGCTTGCACCTCAAAATTCTCTTACAGAAAGGAATGCATTAACAAGGGATTTCACCTCAAACTTCTCTTGTAGAGAAGAATGCATTAGCAAGAGCTTGCACCTCAAACTTCTCTCATATAGAAGAATGCATGTTACAAGGGCTTTCACCTCAAATTTCTCTGTCTCAGAGAAAAATGCATTACAAGGGATTTCACCTCAAATTTCTCCCTCTTAGAGAAAAATCCAATTATAGTACATAAAAGATCATCTGAAAACTAAGACTCCCTCTCAATAGGGGAAGCATTTTCATAGATTTTAATATCACAATACCAGGAAATGAACTCCAATGTTTGACCAAACAATGAGATTTAGAGGCTGCATTGCAACTTGAGCTTGTTGATCTACTACAAATGACTTGACATTCTCCCTCTGCCACACAAGATCCATTTGAATCTTCAAGAACTTGCATCAACATCCTAACCTCCTTGTGCAATTTGCCTGCAATTCTTTCTTTTGAGGAATGGTTTTTAACACACACCTCAAGAACTTCAAATACACTCTAGTCTAATTGTCCTCCTCGACCCTATTCTAGATCACCTTAATTTGGAGCTACCAAATTAAAATTCATACTAACTATGCAAATCATTTCTTTGCAACTGAAGAGTCTCCTTCTGAATATTATTTCTTCCTCTTTGAAGAAACTAATCACAATGACAAACTATATAGGTTCTTCCTCAATGAATTAATATGTCACCAATTCAGTCCCATGGCTACAAGAAATGTCCCCATGTTCATTTCTATAGCCTATATGACTTTGCATGTAATCTTTCATCATCATGTTGTTGCTTGATCTATCTTGGAAGCATTTTTAGAGAGATTAGTGATTAATAGAATCAAACTATCCTGAAGAGAAATATACAAATGAATGCTAAAAACATACATGATACACTATTCCCAATTTTATAACATGAATTAATATTATTTACATCAAATTTATGATTAATATATTCAAGGATATAAAAAATGTATCTCTAGATTGTCTAATCTTTCTCACAATCCACCAATAAATCTTTTGCCATCACAAAATTATAGTGCAAGAAGAGAGTGAAAAAATTGAACACCAATACATCCTCCAAGGATCTTCAGGTATAGTGAAGCATACGAGCACTGGAGATGAGGGGCGGTAGCAGGGAATGATGGTGAGGGTTTGTAGGCTTGGCAAGGTTGATCAAAGTGCTGGTGCAGGGAGCTTTGGTGAAACAAGTGTAGGCAGATTGTTTCAGCTGCGATAGGTTTTCAGCAAGACGCATTTTGTGTAGCTCTGTGAGAGGAGCGTTGGTAAGAAGGTTGTGTGCGCGATCATTATCAGGGGGTGTGTGTAAGGCAATTTTTTCCAGGCTTACTCACATTCTGCTACATAGCAAGGGTTCGGATCATTGTTCTTTTCCAGTTTTCCTATTTTGCAGAGTAAGGGTTTGTGCTATTTCCAGGAGAGTTTATAGATTTTCAGAGCTTTTTAATTCAAATCGTAATCTTTCAGTTGTGGAGCTTTTCCACATGGACATGGTTCATAATGGGTCCTCTTCAAGCATGCATGCACAGCAATCAGATACATTTTATACAAGTGTTGACCCTAAAATGAAGAAGGTTTATGGGTGTCTTCCTAGAACCCAGGATTGCCCTGTGTTGGTGATTTCTCTTGATTTGGTGGATGAAGATGTCTCATATTGGAGCAGACATGCTATGATCTGTAAGTTTCTTGGCATTTGCATTCCTTTGTCCACTCTAGAAGCTTGGATTCAATGTTCCTGGTAGATTGAAGGAGATATGGAAATTATGCTTGCAGCAAATAGCTATTTTATGGTTATTTTCTCGAATATGGTAGATCGCAATAGGGCTTTTGAAGGTGGCCCATATTTTTATAATCAGGTTGGATTATTTATTAAACCATGGCATGCAAGTTCTAATTCAGCCGAAGAGATGCCTTCTCAAGTTCTTGTTTGGGTCCGTCTACCTCGCCTCCCTTTGGAGTTTTGGCGAGAAGACATCTTACATAAAATTGCTAGTCTCTTGGGAAAGCCTGCGGCGGTTGCTACACAAACCCTTGATAAAAAGGTGATTTATTTTGCCCGGATTTGTGTTGATATATATCTGAATCATCCCCTGCCAGATTTGATGGAAATTTGTTTGGGATCTTCATCATGGATCAGCAGTTAGATTATGAATCTCTACCTTTTCGATGTCAGTTTTGTCATGAGTATGGCCATCTCCTACGACAATGCCCTAAAGTTTGTAAGGAAGCTCATTCCCCCTCTTCAGAACATCCTCCTCTGGGGAAAGAGGACAAAGGAAAATCTCCCATGATGGCTGAACCTCAAGGAAAGGACAAGGAAGGATTTGTACCAGTTAAAACTAAGGCTAAGGGATGAGGTCAGAAGAGGACATTCAAGGATAGACAAATAGATGGAAGCTTTAACAGGTTTGAGGTGCTGGATAATTTAGCTTTGGAAGAAGGAGTCCCACCTGGGGTCACTTCTAATAGTGTTGGGGTTAGTATGGAGGTTGTACCTATTCTTGAACAACTAGAACTAGTTCAGGCTATTCAGGGACAACAAGTGGCTCAGGTGACTTTAAATAATTCCATCGAAGATGACATTATTTTGGTAGATTTAGCTAGAGAAGTTTTAGTTTCATCTCAAAATAAGGGTTCATCTCATAGATTGGGAGTGCAACAATGACCCCTTAAGAAAGGTCCTGCTGATAGCTCCTTAAAAGGGCAGAAGACGGACCTTGAGAAGATAAAAATGACTGGAGACCTATTCATGGAATCTGGGTTTGTTAAACCTATTGATGCTCACTTTTCTCAAACCCCTCCATGATCATTCTCTCTTGGAATGTGAGGGCTTTGAATAGCACCTGTCATCAAAAATCTATTCATGATTTGATTGCAATCCATTCTGTGGATGTCTTTTGTGTTCGAGAGACTAAGGTTTCTATTGAGGTTATGCATCAGCATGCTCCATGCATTTGGTACACTAGTCAATGTCAAAGTATTGGTTCACAAGGGAATTCTGGAGGTCTGGCTCTATTCTGGGACCCTCGAAAGATTTCTCCCCTTTGGTGGATTTCTATTCATTACTCAATCTCTATGGTGGCTACTGCCTTGGACTCTGGTGAGACTATTCTTGTGACAAATGTGTATGCCCCTATTGACATTCATGGGAAGATTCATCTCTAGGATCACATTAGGTATGTGTGTTCTTGTGCTCCTTATTTTCCTTGGATTTTAGGAGGTGATTTTAATTCTATTTTAAGTCTTGAAGAGAAAAGAGGAGGTTCGCCTAGGCTTGGCCCTACTTCTGATCTTTTTCAAGCACAGGTGGATGCTCTTTCTGTTATTGATGTTAAGCCTTCAAATGGGGTTTTCACTTGGAACAATAGATGGAGTGGTCAAGAAGCTATCTCAGAACTTTTGGATAGGTTTCTTGTTTCATGTTATTGGGTTGGAGGTGGCCTGCTTACGAGTTCTGAGATTCTTGATTGGAGTGGTTCTGATCATTGGCCGATTAAGTTCTCTTCTCCTGCTGCACTCCCTAAGAACCCTTCTTTTAGATTCCAGCTTATGTGGCTCCGAGACTCATCCCTTTATGATTTGGTGGCTAAGTGGTGGAGAGAGGGTGGCCCAGCTTATGGCATGGCTATGTTTGTCTTTGAGAAGAAACTTAAATATGTCAAATATCATCTTAAGAGATGGAATACTTCTTGCTTTGGAAACCTTCAGTCTAGAAAGAGGAATGCTCTAGATCATCTTGCTATGATTACCCACCTTATCAGAGACTCTGGGCTTATTGATGCTCTTGGCAGGGTAGAATCCCAGGCTATGTGAGATGTGGAAGAATGGGAACTTCAGGAAGAGATTTATTGGAAACAAAAGGCTCACATCGATTGGCTGCAGGAAGGGGATACAAATACTTCTTTTTTTCATCATTCTGTTTAGGCTCATTGTAATAAAGGGTATATTTCTTCTCTTGTTACAACAGAAGGACTTCAGATTTCCTCTCAGTCTACTATGACCAAGGAAGCCCTCCAATTTTATTCTACCCTTTTTGCTAAGGATTCTTGACCTGCAGCTGAGGAGGAGAACTTGATACTTTCTTGTATTCCCTCTCTTATCACTAATGCAATGAATGAATCTCTTATTCACCCAATTTTGATGTCAAAACTTGAAGAGGTTGTGTTTGGGATGAATAAAGGTAAAGCTCCAAGCCCAGATGGCTTCCCTGTGGATTTCTTTCAGGAATTTTGGGAAATTATTAATATGGATCTCTTGGAGGTGGTTAAGGAATCCCTTCAGAATAAGCAAATGCTTCATGCATTGAACTCTACTTTACTGACTCTTATCCCCAAGAAAGAAGGGGCTGACAATCTTGACTCCTTTCATCCCATTGCTCTTTGTAATGTTGTGTACAAAATTATCACCAAATTGATTGCTGACAAACTCAAGATATGCCTTCCAGTTATGATTTCAGAGGAACAAGGTGGTTTTGTGGCTGGTATGCAAATTCTGGATGGGATTGTTATTACTTCTAAAGTTATTCATTTTATGCCTATATCAAAAGAGAGAGCTATGTTCATTAAGTTGGATATGGCTAAGGCTTATGACAGAGTTAAATGGAGTATCCTCCAAAAGATTCTCTTGACCTTTGGTTTCTGTCAATAGTGGGTGAACTAGATTATGAGTTGTGTTACTTCAGCTTCTTTTTCTATTCTTGTGAATGGTGTTCCTTTAGAGCCTTTTGGTGCCTCTAGAGGAATCCACCAGGGGGATCCATTTTCCCTTATCTATTTATCATTCTGACTAAGGGTTTGGGCTGATTTCTTAAGCTTTGTGTTCAACAGGGTTTCATTCATGGGTGGAAATGGGGTGCTAGCTTGCCTCCTCTTTCACATCTTTAGTTTGTGGATGATACTTCTTTTATGGGATAGGCCCGTCTTCAGGAAGCTACTTCTTTTAGGCATGCTTGGATGTGTATCTTGCAGCTTCAGGTCAGAAAGTTAATGAGAACAAATCCTCCATTTTTTTCTTCAATATTCCCCAAGCTATTCAAAGGTGTATTGCTGCTATTTTGAGGTTTCAGATTGGGTCTCTTCCCTTTGTTTATTTAGGTATTCCTCTTACTGTTGGAAAACATCCTAGATCTTCCTAGCAAGTTTTTCTTGATAAACTACGACAAAAGGTTAATCATTGGACTCATCGATGGCTATCAACTGCTACTCACCTGACTCTATTAAATTTATTTACTCAAGCCCTTCCTATTTACAGGTGTTTTGTTCAGGCTGCTCCTATGTATTTTCTTCGGGAATTTGATGCTCTATCCTGTCAATTCCTTTGGAGTCTGGTTAAATGGGAGACAATGTGTAGACCTCAAAAGGAGGGTGGCCTTGGCTTACGATCAGCTATTTTAAATGGATAGGTTCTCGTTGCAAAGCTTTATTGGTGGTGGTGTACTAACCAACATCAACTTTGGGCTCGTATTCTTAAACATAAGTATTTTCTAGATATTGATGTGTTTGAAGTTCACCGCTTTCCTCTAGGAGGGAGAGGATCCATGATCTGGAATACGCTAAAGTTTGGAGCTTAGTTGGTTAAAGATGGTCTCTTTTGGATTTGTCATTCAGGATCACAAGCTCTTTTTTGGCTTGACTCTTGGGATGGGCACCCTCCTATCCTTTCCACTCATCCTTAGCTTCATGCCGTCTATCAATATTTTAGTGCTGTTGGTTCGGTCACAGTTGATTTTCATAAGATAGGGTGTGTTATAGGTTTGGCTACTTCTTTTCATTGGAAACACCCTTCTGAATGGCCTCCAGGAGGTTCTAAGGAGGATAGGAAGGAGATGTTTCAGATTTTGCAGTCTCGTGAGTGTACTACTTTGGCTGGTAATGATGTTCTTGCTTGGGACAATGATGATTTTTCTAGGAAATTTTCTGTGTCTGCAGGATATGGTGAGCTTCTCCGGTAGACTTTGGGGGACATTCAGGTGCCTTGGTGGAAGCAAGTCTGGTACAAGTTTTCATGGCCCAAATGCAATTTTTTTATGTGGTTGGTTGTCCATAGTCAGTGCCTTATGTGGGATAATTTATGCAAGTGTGGCTTCCAAGGACCCTCAATGTGTGTTCTTTACCAGTCTAGTGAAGAAAATGTCTCTCATCTCTTTTTCCAATGCTCTTTCACTAGACAGATTTGGCACTCTTGGTGGAATGTGTGGAACCAATCCTATTGGCATGTTTCCTCTCTGGTAGATTTCTTTGCTTGCTGGGATAAGGCTCCTGTCAAGACTTCTTTTCTTCAAGTTGCTTGGACTCTTGGACCCTCCTTTATTATTTGGCATATCTGGTTGGAGAGGAACCATCGTATCTTTAAGGATGAGTTTTTGGAGGTTCCTCACTTATGGTGGAAAATCCTCCATTCTTTGGGGGAGTCTGTTTCTACAAAATTTGACACTTTTGAGGCCATGGAACCAGGGGAGGATATTTTCAATAATCACCTGAATATCCCCCCCTGACATGGAAAACTGCTAAGAAAGATGTGTAGACATCCCTTGTGAAAGATAAATAGGGTTGGAAAGTGGAGTGCCTCTCCGCAGGGTATCCTTAAAATCAACATAGATGGGTCTTCCAAGGGCAATCTAGGCCCTGCTGGCATTGGTGGTGTTGGTAGAGATAGTATGGGGGATGTTCAGTTTGTTTTTTCAATTTATAAAGGTCATCACACTAACAACCTGATGGAGGCCATAGCTATTTTGTATGTTGTGAAGAATTCTTGTGACCTTGGTTGGAGAAGGCTTATCTGTGAATCTGACTCACAAGTGGTGATACGTCTTTTGAACCAGCAACATTCTAAAGATGTTAGTTGGAAGTTAGCTTTGATTGTGGACTAGATTCATACTTTGTGTACTTCTTGAGAGTCTGTTACTTTCATTCATATTCCCAAGGATTGGAATAGTGTTGCTGATTGTCTAGCCAAGTGGGCTTTTGACCATATGTGTAATTGGAATATTGTTGATAAGACTCATCTTCCGATGGGCTTGTCCCATCAACTTGATCACTTGCTTGATCTTGATAGGGCTGTTTAATGCCCCTTCTCTATTTGTTCTTGTTTCTCTTTCAGTTTGAATAAATTTTCACCCCTCCTTTATTTTCAAGGATCTTCAGATACACATTCTTATAAGAATCTCTCATTTATTTCATCTCTTAAATTTCAATTTTCCTATTCTGATTCTAGATCTTTACTATACCTACTTTGATACCATGTTAATTTTTTGAGAACCAGAATAGCATAAATAAATATCAGGCAAATCAAAGCACATAAACTCCTGAGACATAGAGATTTACCCTGGGAAGACCCTCCTACTTGAGGAAAAAACCCATCCACACCAAAAGAGATTCCTTTATTTAGTTCTAAAATCAATACAATGATCTCCTGCATATGATTGAAGACTCTAGCCAATCAATCAATAAGCCTTAATCACCTTGAACACAAATTGATCACTGATTAAATAAAAAATTCTATGAGTATATCACTGATACTACTAATAGTGAAATGTCTTACAAAATTATATATTTTGATCAGATATAGATCGAACACTCAAAAACAATGATACTCTAAACAATGATACACACTAATAGCCAATACAGTCTTCCACAATAATACTCATTACACTGAATAAGACTATCATAAGATGCATTTTATTTATATCTGTTAGAATAACTGAGAGGGGGGGTGAATCAGTTATCCATAGTCCCAAACACAAAATGTATATCCAAAAACAATTTACTAAAACTTCTGTAGCTAAGTAATATAAATAGTATTTTGTTTGTGCTTTTACCGATTACCAGTAAATAACATATAGTGACTACCAATCAAATCCAATGTGCAACATGTAAAGTATGACAACAAACAATCATCACAATCAACACATAACACAAGAGATTTAACATGAAAACCTTGTAAAGGGAAAAACCACCTGGGACCAGCAACCCAAAAATTGTTCACTCTTCTAAAGTGAGGTCAGTGAAGACCCAACCCTATTAAAGGTTACAAACACATTGTGAGGTGTGACCTTGTTAGAATATTTTAGACCAACTGTTATCGTCCAACCAACATTCACTATGGGGTTGATAGGATAACAAATGTACACTCTATGAATGACATTACAAGACTTTCTAGTCCACTCTGTTAAGAGATTTATCTATTTACAATGGTTAAAATGTAATAGTAGTTGATCTTATTACAACACAACTTCAATTGCAGATTATCAGATCTATGTTAAGCTCATTCAAATCCTCTGATCAATATATCAATTCTATTTCAATCAATATTTAGTAACTTACTGTCACTGGGTAATAGCTTTCTGACACTCGGTAATCTCTGCAGTTTGGTTCTCCTTAACCAGTCTGATTAGGCATGCATGAAGCTTGTTCATGCAATATCTCTACAGTCTCCTTCTTCCGGCATTATTTCATCATGAAATCCTAGTCTCTTAAATAGACAAGTAAACCGTTTTAATTCCATCCATCATATTTTTTTTCTTAATCTTCTTTGTTGATTTTGTCGCTTAAACCTTCCTTGGCTGATGTGTCAGTAACACATTTTGTTTCAATCCCTTAGATCTTCTTCGAATTATGTTAGCCATTGATCTTCGTAACAAACATTATCTTCAACTTTGTAATCATATCACTTTACAAGTCATCAACTTCTATCGGCTAAACTAGTCATTTAGTTCTTTTCTCCTGCTCAGTTAACAAAGAAATGTGTCCGTGAACACAAGCTTGGTTTATACAGTGCTCAATATACACTACACTGTGTTGGTGTATACTGGAATGCTTCTTTAACCAACCACACTACTTTGTGCATTTTTCTCTATCCTTCATCATAGATGAATGCAACATAATCAAGTTAATAACATAAGGTCATAGACTCATCCGTAAGTTACCCAATGTGTTCCTTATGGTTATCTATCATATCCATCTTCCTTATGTAGATATATCTATTCTTCATCTCTTTTCTTCTTCTTTCTATAGATGTTTGGGTATAGTAACTTACAAGATAAGTATTGTCAAAACTAGTTGACATTAATGACAACATATTACTGATTTAATCATCCTACATATCTAATCAGTAACTCAATGATCTAAAATCATAGATCTTCAAGTCATACAGTAAATGAAATGTCTCTCATGAAAGGCCAAAAGGTTGACAATTAAAAACCACCAATGGTCTCCTCATAAAACTGATGGTTAATGCCAATATCAACTGACGAAACCTCCATAAAAATGAGCAGATGAAAGAAACACACGATAGGACCAAGATGCCAAGTCATCGTATATCCAGCATATATGAAGGTAGAAAAATAATTATGGAATAAATAAGACAACCGATGCTAGGTAGATGGAATCCCAATAGACATAACCATAAGCCACTTCATGATACCAACACAAAGTACGCATGATGCCATGTCATTGCACTAATGTAGTAAATAAAGTAAGAGTAATATAAGAAGAAGACTAATCACAAATAACCGTTCAACCATGAGTTGAAGAAGACACATGTTGACACAGTTGGACATTTATGAAGAGTAAAGAGACTAAAACACCTTTCGAGAGAACAAATACCATTTGGCAAAGAGATAGTGAGTAGAAACACAAGCGCAAGAGAATACTTGAACAAGAGAGAAAGAACCAGAACTCAATATAAAAATGAACACTCAAGTATCAATCATAGGTATGAATAATTTGTCTCGTGACTACTAGAGCTTCAACAAAAACATCAACTCAAAAAATTTAGTACATCCATCCTTTGTGTTTTGTAATAGAAAAAATAATGAATATTTCCTACCAAGCTAGGATCCTACCTATCCTTATTTTCAGAATCTCCTTGTTTCCTAAATTTTTGGGGTTCTTGTTTATGAAACTTGGTGTAGCATGGGTGGAAAGACATTGGTGACCCCACAATAGTGGGTTACACTTTTTTAGAGATGCTGATTTTTGCTGAAATAACACATTTTTAATAAAATGTGATGATTTAAGCCTTGAGAGGTTCCATTTGAAGGATTTAATTACAAATAGTTAGCTCAAAGCCTCTTAGATAAAAAAAAATATATTGATATTGTGTGCACCCTAAAATGGCCGCCTAGACTTTGGGCCCCATTTATTCAATTTGTCAATATCAATTCCTGAATCAATGATTTTCATATATTCAAATCAAATTGTTTGATCAAATCGTAACTGTTTCAATTATCTCAATTCTTCCGAAGGTTTGAATATTTCATTAATTTTATTTAATTAATTAAAAGAAATAAATTCCTTTTAAATAAATAAAATAATGTTATTTAATTGAAATTAATATTCCTTAAATGAAATGATGTTATTTAATTAAAATCCATTTTTAATTAAATGACTTTATTTAATTTAATTAATATTCATTTCTAAATTATATAATCTTATTTTATTTTATTAAAAGATATATTATTCTTTTCAATTAAATAAATAAAATATCTTTTGTGATGGAAAAGGAAACAAATCAATTAATAAAAAATGAAATAAATGAAATTCCATTTTCCTACAAACTTTCTAAAAATGACATTTGTTTCCTCTTTTCCATTTATCCCACATTGCTTCTAGATTTGCATTCAAATCCACATTTTACTATAAAATGAGCCCTCTCGTTCTCAGTTGAGGATCCCGAATTTTCACATCATTATTATGCTACAGATTTTCTTGAGCTTTATCATTTGAGATTGCACATTAGTTAATTTCATAAGCATTTTAGTTTAATAGCATATAGTTTAATCTCATTGCATTGTAGCTTAATCCACTTCATTGCTTTAGTTGGATTTTCATATATATTAATTAGCAAAGTAATTGCATTGTAATCATATAGTTTAAATTAGTTTATTTTGTATTTACAATCATTTAGAATAGTATTTCATTTGCATGCATGAACAAGATTCATGGAGATTAGCATGCTTGCTATTCATCTTTGAATCTCTCATTCTGAGTTTGTACTTGCATGGGTAATTTGATCAATCTGAGGGCCTCAATATCAATCCCTACACTTCTCAGATAGAGAGCTATGGGTCGAATATTCAAGAGCTCATTATTGAGTATTTCTTGAATGAAGGATTCATAGAAGTGTCATCAGTTTTGGTGTACACATTTTGGCGCCCACCGTGCTCTGTTCTCTGTTATTCAGAATAATAGCATAAACTCTTTGATTTTTGAACTTCAGATTTGATATCAAATTGAATTGATAAGCTTTCACTTTAGAATCATTTATGCATTGAGGCACCTTATAAATCACTGTTTTCTATTTGGCCTCTGCTACTTTGAATTTCATTATCAGCAGGGATTTCTGTGATTTCTATTTCCATCATGTCTTCTGAATTTTCTATCGATCAACAATAAATGTAGCAATATTCTAATTTTTTTTTCTGTTTGGAAATACCCACGATCTAATCTGATTATCGACTATATTTGAAATTTAAACATGCTACAATATATGTTTTCCGTGAATAGAATTTTGAATAAATATACATATTGGGTTCATTCCTTAATTGTCATCACTAGCTAGAAATGTCGAGCTCTATCTATAACATTGTTGAGTTGTTCATTTGTCAACGACTTTCTCTTTATTGTTGATATTCATTATTCTATATTGAAGGTTCATTCAAAGATAGAGTGTGTCTGACTGTTGACATGGATCATTCCTTATATAACTGTCATTAGGTGTTTAATGTTCCCCGAGTGATGACCTCTTGTCTTCCAGTAGTTTCAAGTTCGCATGGTGTAGAGTATGTTTTGTGGTTTCAAGAAATTGTCGACTTGGGTGAATTGTATCGCTGGTGTTGTTCTATTTAGACAATTCCAAGGTTTGGATTAATATTTCCGTGAATTATCTCATGTCTTGGGAAACCGTGGTTACCAGAATCTTGAACAACTTTTGTGCAAGTGATTAGAGTCGACATTTCATTTTGAAAGGTTCTCATTGTGTAGCAGCAAGCCATGTACAATTAGTGAGAGGTTGTATATCTGTCATGAGGAGTTTGGCCAAGGTAACCAGTGATTGTGTGAATTACCAGTTTCAACCATTTGTTTACAATATTTAGGGTGTATAGATTACTTCAGTTCATGTGTTGGTTTCTCTGCAATTCCACAAGTGGCTATACCTCTGCATTTTTTAATACTATTTATGTTTGGTGGTTCAATATCATCTCTAGTTATTTCAAGTTAACTTGCAAAAAAGAGAGTATCAACATAAGAAGGGTTCGAATATCTTGAAAGAAGTTGGCAAAGCATAGTTGTTGTGTGTAGAAGATTGACATCATAAGCTGTATGGGTTTAAACTCAATTACTGCATACTTCCAACAATGAGTTAATGCATCCCAAATTACCAGTGACAACTATTTGGAATCGTGAGTACCATAATTGCTGAATATTTTTACATGCTAGAATACGAATTACTATTTATTTGCAAATTTATATTGCTTGCAACTCAATTATTATTCTGATTTTGATTGGGCTTAATCACTTAATCATTATAATTCTATCGATGTCATTGATTGGGATTTTGATTTCTAACGCTTATGGTTTGCCATTGATTTGTCTTGATTTTGTACTTTCAGATGTGTGCTAAATTCTAGATTGCATATCTTTGGACCTAAGGTGCATTCTTACAATCTCTATAACACTTGGTTTGGACAAAATTAATCTCTCATGTGTTTGGCTTGAGTTTTTACATGCTTTCATAAAACACATTTCAATTAATGCTCTTAATGGGAAATGTATGAACCTAGATTTGCTTTCATACAAGTTTGTGTTTAAGTGAATGTTTGCATTTAAACTTTAAGTAATTCTTGGTTCAAATGTCAAAAAAATCTCATTGAGTAATCTAGGGCATGGATTCATTCCTTGTTTACATGAAGAGTTAAATGCACCACTTTGTGGACTCGCTTCATGTTTACTTGGAAAGTTAAATATTCCATGATTCAAACCCTCTTGCACTTATCAGTAGTATTGATTAGCAGTCTTAGATTACTTGTGATTGATCTAGATTTCTATCTTGAGTTATTGGATTCGCTCATTTGTCAGCCCCTCATTCCACCCAATGGTTGCAAGGTCAGTGCCACATTAAAGGGGAGGGGTCTACATAGAAAGAAGCGTTAATTGTTCCACTAGGCAACCCTTTTGTGCTTTTTAGAACTCACTAGTTTTCTAGGGTGTGGACTCACTTTGAGTTTGTGTGAGGAGTTAAATGCACCACTTTGTGGACTCACCTCACATTTACTTGAAGGATTAAATGTACCACCTTTAGTGCTTTCCAATACTTTTTGATAGTGAATTACTTACATTTTCATTTTTTAGAAGGTCTGCTTGGGGATTTCATCACCTCAAGGGACGACCTTAACTCCCATGTTCTGGTGGAGTATAAATATTGGGAGGTGAATCCAAAGACACCTCTCTTGGGAATGAGTTAGATTTCACTCTTGGCTAAGCCTCAAAGAAATTTATACCTTTGAGAAGTGAAAGAGGAGATTTGGGTTACCGTCTCCCCTCGGCTGTGTGATTTCTAATTCTTCTCATCTATGGATTTGGGCCTCATGTACCTTGCGTATATCGAGGACTCCCTTTAGAAAAGCCATGTATATCTTTGTACATAGCTTGCTAGGATGTTGTTGTGTTCTACGTGCCTGCTAAAACATCTTCAAGAACATACACAAGTAGAATCTTTAAGGAGTAGCATACTAAGTCACTATTCTTGTTCATGTGCAAGGTTGCTTTGCCCCTTGCTCATTGTTTGAAGACAACTGATTGCTTGAACTCCTTGATTGCTATCTTATGTGCCTGACCAATGCTAAAAATCTATTGATGTACTTGATCTTTTAAAACGAACAAAAAAATTGAGTTCCTGAGTTGAAGCACCAACCTTTTTACAGCTTGCTTGATTTTCTATCTTGTCATTAGAGACCTATCTTTGTCCTCTAGGGATAGCATCATTTGGTTTAGAAAGTCACCTTGGAAATAATTGTCAAGTTACAAGACTATTCTTGGTGAGAGTTTATCTCTAGAATTGTTAGCCACATTCTTGGAGAATTTTAGTACTTTTTTTGTCCAAACCATTTCCATCAAATTCAATTTCAATTATATTTTGGCCTAGTCCAACCTCCTGATTCAAAAGTGCAAAGGTAGTCACCCTTTAATTTGAGGCACCTCTTTGATAGTGTTGGTAATGCCTTTTGCAATTTCTATCTTACCATCTGCCTTTGGACATTAGAGAACTTTGATTATCCTAGTTTGGTGTTGACATTTTGTGAGGCCATCTTATCACCAAGTGTATTCAATTCTCAGTCTTCCTTGGTCAGTCTAGGTTAGATCCTAGGTGCTGTCATGTTGCTCAACATCCAAATAAATGTTAATGGTATCAATTACACAAGATGATTCTTGGTCTTCTTCTTTCTTCTTCCCTTCCCATGTTTTTCTTCTAAAGTCTTCTCTTCACATGGGATATTCTTCTCGTCTTCCTAATTCTTTTCCTCTTACTATCTAGTCTATTTTCTTCTATTTCATCTCTTCTATCACTTCCATGCTTGATTCTTCTTCTTCCAGAACCATGAATTACAAATATCTTGCTCTGGAACCTCTTTTAAAAATGGATGATCTTGAACTCATTGCTAAATTCGAAGAGTTTTGTTCCTCTAATAGTCCTTCTAGATATGGCAAAGGTGATAAACTTAAGATAAAAATAGAAAAAAAGATTGAAGGAATCAGACAGCTTTGCTAGAATTATCAACATGATCCTGTCATGACCTCCTTCTTCCAAAAGTCTTTCATCTTCTAAATCTTCCAAGTCATACCATGATTCTTCTAAACATTCTTCATATTCTAAGTCTTCTCATCATTCTTCATCTCCCGAATCTTATCACGACTATTCTAAACATTATTCAAATTCCTCATTATCTAAGTCTTCTTCTTCCACTAGGTCTTCACCTTCCTCTTCTTCATGATCTCGTTCCTCTTCTACTTCTCCCAAGAGTCTTACTTCTCTTCACGAGACATACCATAATGAGCAATGGGATAATACTTGTGATACCTCTTCCATGAAGAGTGCCACACCCACATATGATGACTATGATGACTATTATGATGGCTATGATGATGAACCCTATAGTCATACCTATGATGCTTCTATTCATAAGAGTCCTCCTAGCCATGTTCTTATGCTTACTAGAAATGGGTCATCCCATTGGATAGATTGGGATGGTGATCCATATGACTCTAATTTTGAGAGAAATTATGATATTTTTTGTGACCAATATGATACATCTACTTCTATTAAGGAAGAGAAATTTTTCCATACTGATTATAAATGTAGATACTATGAGCATGGCTCCTCTAAAAATTCTCCTGCTGAAAATAAAGATTTTACTCTCAAGCAAGATCATGTTAATGCTAGACCTTTGCCTTGTGATGGTTCCATTCCATCCCCTACTTCTTCTAATACCCCTACATCTCCTAAAGTCACCAAGTCTTCCAAATCTTTCACAAATGCTGCATCCGACATAAATTCTAATGCTTTCCATGCAGTTCCCTATAGTTATCCTCAAGGGCCACCTCTTAAAGATACTCAATCTAACCTTCACTTGGCTTCAAATACTTCTGATAATGCTAAATCTAAAGAGCCTAAGCCTTTATGTGCTATAATGCCTACTTCAGCTATTCCTTCACCATCTCTACCAAAGTCTTCCATACAACTCCAACCTGCTTCCTTGTCCTTAGAAGTGGCTTCATGTCAAGAGGACTCTAAAACTGATACAGAAAAGAATATAAAGAAAGATCAAGATCAAGAACCCTCGATGTCATCCACCCCTTTTCATGATTTTCTCTATCCACGTCATGGTTCTTTTGATCCTTTACGCCCTTCCTCATTTATTCCACCATGTCTTAAGTCTTCTCCGAAGCAAGATCAAGCTACTACCCACACCGTTGAGCTTATTGATAATGAAAATAACCTTACCATGCTTGCTCTTTCCAAAGATGATACTTCCATTAAGGTTATTAAAAATGGTGTTGTTACTTCCGATGTTAAGCCTATTCAAGAGAGAAATTTTGCACTTGTGCTATCCAAAGATCCTTGTCAAGATCAAAGTCTTCCATCTTCTTGTTCTACCATTCCATGTCCACTTTTGCTTTCTACTCTTCCTAAGTCTTCACAAGATTTGAATGATCCTATCAAAGAAAATGCTCTTATTCAAGATGTCCAAGATCCTATTGAAAATTCTAATGCTCACTCTGAAGATGTTGATATCCTTGGTTGTCATATAGATGTTGATGAACTTATTGATTATCCTTTTGCATCTTCCACTTCCATCCTTGGACCTCTTCCACTACTACTAAGGACTTCACATCTTCCTTCCATATTGGGTCCTTGTGTCCCTTCATTTTTCCCTCCTAACTCTCCTAATTCATCATCTATCTTGGGTCCTAATGTCCCTCCATCTCCTATCTTTCCTCAAGATCAACATAGATGCATACCTTTGAATCCTTTTCATCCATCCACCCATCTACACCAGTCATATTATCCTTCTTCTTCCACACTTCCCAAGTCTTTTGAAAGTAACTTGAATGTTCAATATAAGAAAAAGAAACAATACAAGAATCCATCAAAGAAAGAAGATCACCATGTCTCCTCTAATCCACATGGGGACATAAAGTCAAAAGAGATATCTAAGAAGAAAACTACAAGACAAGTATGGGTTTCAAAATCCATCATTCAAGATATTCTCTCTAAGTCATCAAAAGGAAATAAAAAGCCTAAGGCTATATGGATTCCAAAGTCTCTCGTAAGAGAGTCTCATGTTGAACAAAAAGTGAAGTTGACATTCAATCTTTCAAAGACTTCCACCTCATATTCTTCCAAAAACATTCATTCATTCCATGCACCTAAACCACAACATCTGCTATCTATTCACCATATTCCTTCACGGATTCCTTCATTCACATTTCCTCCATCCTCTCACCACCATTCAAGGTGTGTGTTGATGTTGATCTTGTCTTCCTCTCTATCTATGCTTTCACAATCCTTCCATTCATTATCCTTCTACTTGCTATCCTTCTTCCTCATTTTCCTATTCCTATTATCTTCCAGCCTCACTTGCTTTACATAAAACCTTATCCTCCATTTTCTCCTCCATCTTCCTTTCCCTATCAGCATCTTTGAGCATATCATTTTGAATCCTTGAAATATCATGGTTTATCCTTTCAAGGAGCATTATCTAAAAAGCTTGTCTTCTTCCAAAAAAAATTAAAAAAAAATAGAAAAATTTAAAAAAATGAAAAAAATGAAAAAAATAAAAAAATTGAAAATGTGCCTTGGTGAAAACTTGGAAATAGGCACCTTGGTAGCAAAAGTAAAGAGAAATAAATTTCTCCTATGATGAAAACCACTCCCTTGTGGCACCTTGGATAAGTACCATGATGAGAACCTAGCAATCAGGCATCATGTGTAGTTCTTCTACATATTTCATCCATTCCATCTTCCATCTTTGATCTTGGCAATGTTGACCTTATACATGAACATTTGGCTATCTTGTGAGCTATCTTATGATGATCTTGATTTCATTACATTCATGTTTAGCCTTCATATTTATTTTCCTCCATTCATTCTAGCCTTTTGCTTTCCTTTTCCCCTTTGGTCTTGATCTAAAAAAAAGAAAAAAAAGAGTAAAACACGATGCTATGAAGCCTCTTGACATGTCTACTCCTTTGGACTACATCCTTTCATTCTTTTGCATTACACCTTTGAGACTTATCCTATGCTAGCCTTTCACTTCTTTTCCAAATATGCTTTACATGACAATTTTTCCCTAGCTTGGGTACTCTTGAGGAGTTTGTCTTTGAGGATTTCTTCCCTTCATTCTCCTTCATTATTTTGTCTCCATCTCTTCCACCAGCTTGCTAATCCCTTTTGTCCTCCACCTTGCTAGACATTGGGACTACATAATGTGATCTTGCTTGGAAGTGTGATGCCCATTCTGTTTAGGGGAATCCTTTGTATATATTTATTGATCCTGAAAAAATACCAAAAAAATCCATATATGATGCTGAAAAAATTCTAAAAATTAAAAAATGTCCTAAAAAATGATCATCTTAGTGAAAACCTAGCAATAGGAGCTTTGATGTATCTCCAAAAAAATTATACATTCCAAAAATACAAAAAAAAATCAAAACTTTAAAAAATTAAAATAAAATAGAAAAAGTACCTTGGTAAAAACTTGGAAACAGGCGCCTTGGTAGCAAAAATACAAAAAAATATAAAAAGTCTTGAAAAAAAACAAAAAACAAAATCAAAAAATGAAAAAATCTTCCAAGTGGTGAAAACCTGGAAACAGGCGCTACTTGAGGCCTTTGCACCCCTATTTCTTAGCATGCATCCTCAACACTTAGTCTTTCTCCATCATGCCTTGTCCTTGTTGCCTTGGTTTGGTATTGGTCTTTGTCTTTGTCTAGGGGGCATCACTGTGTTAGCTTTGGTCTCTTGGATATGCTTGTCTTTAGGACACCTCACAAATGGTGTTTTTCAACACCAACCCAACTATGTTTTTCAACACAACCCCTGACATCGAGTGTTTTTCAACACTTATTAGTTTGGTCTTATCCAATTTCATCATGTGATCTTACCTGCTATCAAGCATTCCATCCTTATCCTCGGAACTCAGTATCAGTTTACACATTTCAAATTTTTAAAACATAAATGCTTGAGATATGTCATGATCTTTTCTTTGTGTGCTGACTATTGTTGTTTTTCATTGAGTGTCCCTCTCTAATAAGTCTCTCCGTGATGCATAGCTAGAAGACTTGGGGCATGGGCTATGTTTTTATTTGCTTTTTTCTTGTTGGTGTTGTCTTGAAACTCTTCAGTGTCTCTTGTTGTCTCCTTGACACACTTAGGAGATTTGAGGCATCATCCTTGACTATTTTTGCACAACCATTCTCATGGTCATCCTGGTATTTATGCCTTGATGTGAGAGTGGTTTTGCTACATTAAATTGGGTAAGCCAACATTGCAGTCATCTTGACCTTTATGTCTTTGATACTCATGTTATAATCTTTCCACATTCCAATCCAATATAAATCACATTCATATCTTCATAGTTACGTTTTTGACTAGTGATGATTGTGTGATCGTCTGATGTCTGGTAATAATGGCCCTATGATGAAAATAAGTTCTCTTACATTCTCTAATGAATGATGAACACAAAGATCCTATGTTACCCTATTGCAAGTACACCTTTGCATTTTCATGTAGCTTGCATTGTTAGACCTCATGTTAATTTGCATTTATAGGCTACATTATGAGTTTGAAAGGGTTTCCTTCATCTTTCTTATGGACTTTTAGTCAACTGTGGTCATGTTTTGATCTTCATTTCCTTACCTTCTTTCATGATCTCAATCGAAATTCCCTATCTTAAACAGTTGATTGATTTTGGGGCATCTTCTTTCTGGAGGCAAATTCTCTTTCTTCTTCCCATTTCTTTTAATTTCTTCCAAACTTCTATCTTCCATTCGCTTTCACCCCACTTCTTTTCTTCTAATTCAACCTTGGGGCATAATCTTTCTTGATGATCTACCTTGGTTCTATGATTCTTATATCTTTCATCTTACATCAAGAACCTTACATTTAATTCGATTTGATCAAATTTATCAATTTACTATTTCTCCTCTATCTCATTTTGATTTCGATCACGAGGGGGTAGTACCTATCAAACTTCAATCCTTGATTTAGCTTTATCAATTTTATCAATTGCTTCTCTTGGGGCAACCTTGCTTGAGATTCTTATCTCTTACTTTGGATGTGATCCCAAATTGATCTCATGTTCAAAGGCCTTTTGTTTATGTTTGTCCAGATGTGATCCCAAATCAACCTCACATCTGAGTTGTTTTGTGATCCCAAATCGATCTCACACTTCAATTCCATTCTTTGACTGCATGTGATCCTGAGTCGACCTCACATTAGTCAAAGAGGGGCAAATGTATGCACCCTAAAATGGTCGCCTAGACTTTGGGCCCCATTTATTCAATTTGTCAATATCAATTCCTGAATCAATGATTTTCATATATTCAAATCAAATTCTTTGATCAAATCGTAACCATTTCAATTATCTCAATTCTTCCTAAGGTTTGAATATTTCATTAATTTTATTTAATTAATTAAAAGAAATAAATTCCTTTTAAATAAATAAAATAATGTTATTTAATTGAAATTAATATTCCTTAAATGAAATGATGTTATTTAATTAAAATCCATTTTTAATTAAATGACTTTATTTAATTTAATTAATATTCATTTCTAAATTATATAATCTTATTTTATTTTATTAAAAGATATATTATTCTTTTCAATTAAATAAATAAAATATCTTTTGTGATGGAAAAGGAAACAAATCAATTAATAAAAAATGAAATAAATGAAATTCCATTTTCCTACAAACTTTCTAAAAATGACATTTGTTTCCTCTTTTCCATTTATCCCACATTGCTTCTAGATTTGCATTCAAATCCACATTTTACTATAAAATGAGCCCTCTCGTTCTTAGTTGAGGATCCCGAATTTTCACATCATTATTATACTACAGATTTTCTTGAGCTTTATCATTTGAGATTGCACATTAGTTAATTTCATAAGCATTTTAGTTTAATAGCATATAGTTTAATCTTATTGCATTGTAGCTTAATCCACTTCATTGCTTTAGTTGGATTTTCATATATATTAATTAGCAAAGTAATTGCATTGTAATCATATAGTTTAAATTAGTTTATTTTGCATTTACAATAATTTAGAATAGTATTTCATTTGCATGCATGAACAAGATTCATGGAGATTAGCATGCTTGCTATTCATCTTTGAATCTCTCGTTTCGAGTTTGTACTTGCATGGGTAATTTGGTCAATCTGAGGGTCTCAATATCAATCCCTGCACTTCTCAAATAGAGAGCTCTGGTGGAATATTCAAGAGCTCATTATTGAGTATTTATTGAATAAAGGATTCATAGAAGTGTCATCAATTTTGGTGTACACATATATAACATCTATACTCCTCATCCATACCTATAATGGAGTCTCCTTCGCACCTATTAAAATGCTAACAAAAAATCACTTCTAATTTATCTTTTGGAAAATCAAATGAATCCATTTGACAAAACTATCTATGTAGTAAGGTACTATTGAGAAAAAATTTTCGAATGATTATAATGTTAATACATATTAATTTTATTATAACTTTGTATTTTTAGTTTTACTAAACATAGATATTTCACCGTATGTCTACCTCTATGTTTGACACTTATGGAAAAATAGTAAATGAGAAAAAGAAAATTCTAAAAAATATCTATGCCCTAGGTATTGAAGTTATCTGTCTATCAAAAAAAATAAAAATAAAATTGGACAAATACATGACAAGTTATAAGCTATGTAGTCAAGGTATATCAAAATTACGGTTTAGTCAACTTCAAACGTTAATAAAATATGAAATAATCATGATAATTTCATCAAAAAAATTGCATGACCTCCATATGGATGTTAAAAAACTAAATTCGAAAGAATCACATTATTATCTATTTTAGGAAAAAAAGTTATGCTCTATGAAAACAATGTAACTCTTTGAAAATGGCGTTTTCAGCAACATACTAGTTTTCGTGGGAGAAAGAAAAAACCATTCAAATGAATTCAAAAATAAAAATAAAAAATATATTTAGAATCTAGACAAAAAATCCTAAAAGACTCTAATTTATTTCATCTTCTGATTTCAAACAGTTTAACAACAATATGCATTTGAATCTGACTTTTTTTTTTCAAAATATAGAGTTCAATGTCTGTTTAGACAAAAAAGTTTTTCAATTTGGCATTTAAAAAGTACAAAAAAATCTTGTTTCATATATTATGTTATAGGGTTGCAAGCCTTATTTGAAATCATTGGTTTCCTTTTCTAGATCTCCAACCATTTTTCTCTAGATCCCTTGAGGGTTATTCAATGTGCAAACTCTCTTATTGCAAGTTGGTCTGACACGAAACTGCACTTTATCCCCTAAGGTTTTTTTTTTCTTATATAAAGTTCTAAGCACCATATAGTCTTCAAGGAATGTCTTTAAATGTTGGAATTTTGATGAAGGAAATATGTGTTTTGGTCACATGAGTGTGTTGTGATGTTTTCATTTCTAGAAACGTGTTCTATTTATATTAAGAGACCGGATTTACCGATGGTGTTGGAGGATCAAACTGAAGATGTACTAAGTGTTTAGTCAATCGGCAAGAAGACAGTAAGAAAGACAAAGTCAAGTGGATCTAAAGCTAAATATTGAGTTAAGGTGTGTGATTATACAAACATGATCTACAGAGGTATATTTAGCTATATCTATGATCACATTGGTTGGTTTGAGGATTTGAGTGAGTTATTAAAGATTGAAGTGGAGCTGGTAGAAAGGATAGTGAGCTGGAGAATATAGTTGGTTAGATATATGTTGCGTTCAAATGTAAGTGGTTGGCCAACATGTTTTCAAGATTTAATATTTTGAGCCAACATAAAGGATTTTGAAATTTTATTTTGGCGTGCTCACCCATATGTTTAAGTTGGATTTGAGGGCTTACTTGTAACATATTTTATGGTTCTAGCACCAACCTAGAAAAAGTATATAAATGGTTATGAAAATTTCTAAGGAAGAATTTGGATGATGTTTTGATGGTATGTGGTGATAGACGTAGATTTTTGAAGACAGTACAAAGGTAGTAAAGTGCTCTAAGCAGTGTAGTTGATCTGGAATTCATTGGATCTGTCATGCATTGAGTGCAAATATTAGGTCATTCTTCACTTGTTGATTCTAACGAGTTAGCAAGATAAATCCTTTAACAAAGTCAATCCTAATAGGGTGAGAAGGATCTTTAACAGGATCTAAAGTGTAAATCCTCTAACAAGGTGAATTCTCAGAAGGAATTTTAAATCCCTTGATAGGGTAGTCTTTAATAGGACTATTGTAGTTCTTAACCAGGATATTGATACTCCTAACTAGGTATAACCTCAGAAAGGTTGCTGTAATTTCTCCTAACATCAAAGATTTCATGGTGCACTGGTGAAATTTATGGGCATCATCCCCACATGTGGTTTTATCCCTCTAACAAGGGTTTCCATGGGGAAATTATTGTGTCAAGTGTTCTATGTGTGTGAATATTTTACATGTTATGCTTTATTGTCATAATATTATTTGCATGTTGGTTATTATGGAAGATAATTGTTAAAATTATCAGATTTTTTATTGCATTAATTAACCCCACCTCTCAGTTCCTTAAGTATAATAACAATTGGTATCAGAGCCTTGTTCCCTTGAAGAATCCTAACAACTTGGGTAGATCCTTAAAGGCAAGTATAGAGGGTTTGAGATACATAAGACAACTTGAGGAAGCTGAAAGGAATATCAAAGAAAAAAAAGATTAGTTGAAACATTCTTTGGCCAATGAAAAGGGATTTTTGAACAAGTCAATAAGACTCAAGACTGCATTGAGAAACTGTCTGAACAGAGTGGATCTGAGGAATCTAAAGCAGCCCTGGAAGCCTTGGCTCAAGAGAATGAATAACTACACAATGACAAAAATAATATCAAGAGTGATTTGGAAGCATTAGCTATCAAGATAGGTCAAGAGATGGAAGCAAGGAATATTGCTAAAGATTATCTAAAAGATAAGGACCAAGGATTGAAGAATAAGGAGCATGAACTTTTTAAGTCAGAGCAAGAGGTAGGTACCTTCCATGCATATCTTCATGAGACTAAAGAGGAACTGGAAGATCTAAGAAGAGCACAACAATGTGATGATGAGTAATGAGAACTTTGGAAAAGAGAATGATATTTTAAGAAATAAGAAAGAGAAAGAGAAAGGAGAAATGAAGAATACAAATGATCTTCTAAAGGAATAAAATGAAAGTTTTGTAAAACTTGATGAGAAACTCTAAAGTGAAAGAAGTAGCAAGGAAACAACCAGTCTAGGCTTTACCGGTCAGGCTACTTTTGAAGTTGGTCAATCTTCTGTATTTAAGGAGATCAAGATAAAATGAAAGTATATATAGAAGGTAACACAAAGGACTTCTGGTAAGAAAGCTTACAAGCTTGTATATCTTAATTATCATAAAGTGAGTCATACTGCAAATGTTTATAGAAGTAGGTCTTCAAATAGATCTAGCACTTTTGATGGTATTTTCTATAATTGCAATAAGTATGGATACATTGGGTATGATTGTAGATCCAAATCAGTAATAGATCTAGTAGCTTTGATGGATATTGTTATAAATGCAAAAATATGGCTACAAAGATAATGAATGTAGGTCAAGAGTGAATAATCTAAGGCCACCTGTGAACTAAGAAATCCCTTACCAAAGGGAAAGGTAATTCAATGTCACATGCTCAATTTTTGGTAATTATGGACACATGGCTATGAATTTCAAAAAGGGGACTGGAAGAGGTAATACTCGACTATGGAGGTCAACTAGTATGATATGTTTTTATTGTCACAAGATTGTACATTTAGCAAGGGATTAGAGGTCAAGGAAAGATTCAATAAACCAGTCAAGCAATCAGAAAGGGAAGCAAATTGTGAATGTATAAGAGACTATAAAAGAGATGAGAAAAACTTCAAGGAAGTAGAATAAGGAAGACAGTAGGTCATGAGAGGAATCCCCATCTCCATCAGGTGGTGAGAATTCTTCATCAAACTAAGCCTTCATGTTTCTTAGGGGGAGAAAGTATCATTGAATCCATCTTTGGACCGCATCCATAGGTGTGTGGTAAGATATATTGAATCATTTTAAGATGAAATAAAGTATTTTGGATAATATTGTAAATTTTTGTTGGATTTCATGATGTTTTGATCATCGATAATGAGCTTTTGGGTTAATTGGTGAAAAGGTATGTTCTATCGATAAGTGCATTTAATATATATGTGCTAAGGTAGATAAAAAAACTATTTTGGATTTCATAATTCACCTTGCACATTTTGAGAGAAGTTATAAAGAGAAAGAAGTGTTGCTTTCTAAGATCCAAGCAATAAGGAGAGATTGTTTGTCGTGATCTATAAGAGAAAACTGATTGGGTGTCATAGTTGTTTATGTTCCTTCAGCAAGAACCCTAGTTACAAAAAGATTCAGGTATTTATCTATTGTCTACATTTGTGATTGAAAGATAAAATGGCTACTCCTAACTTGATTGATATCACTGAGAGACCTAGACCAGAGTTCAAAAGGCATCCTTTCAAATTGACAAAAAATGACCTAGTGGGTGCCCTAACCAGCGTGCCCTATGGCGTTCTACATATTGAGGATGTTAGATAATACATACATTGCAAGTTGGAAGATCGAGGTTTCGGAGTAATCTATGAATAGTATAGGAAGTTGAGTGATGATAGGTTATTTTTACAAGATGAACATAAATGCATAGCAGGCAAAGGTTTCCACCATGTTGTCAGTTACCTTGATGATTTTGAAGAAGATTAGATCAAATACATCCTGAGAATAATTCATGATCGGTTCATGTGGCTTGACCAACCACATAAAATAAGAAGAGAATAAATTCATGTTGTAACTAATCTATGTTCAACTAGTGAAGTACATGTTCTTCATTCCATACCGAAAGAAGAAGTAATCAGTCTAACTAAATCTAAGTGGGATGGTCATGGGATGACTATGAATGACATCACAAATGAAGAGGTGAAATATGCATCAATGGTTATTGGCTACAAGGTCTACCAATCTAGTCAGTTGAATAGCATACTCTGTGGTTCTTTTCCTAAAACATATAAAATGATCAAAGAGAATGCTAACTATGATCTAGTTGAGGCAATGAGAGAACAACTTATGTTGAATTTGGAGAAGATCAAGAAGGATAAGAGCTAGAAATTCAAGTATGGTCAGGTGATCATGTTCCTATTCTTCTATTTTCAAAACATGTTCCCTGGTATTGGTAATGTAGCATGGACAATAGGTACTCTAGTTTTCATGTAGATAAATAACATGATCAAAATCTTAGGAAGTGAGTTTACCAGCAAGATTTGAGATGATTTTAAGTAATTTTAGAAGAACATGCATGAGAAAGAAATGATACCTTTAGAGATTGTAGAAAAATAAAAGGATGCCATTTATTTTTTTGGGTAATACTAATACTTATCGGATCAAAGAAATTGAGTCGAGGACATCATGGGAGATGCCTATGAGATATGAAGTAGAATAATATATCTTGACAATACATGTAGAAAACTTGTTATCTCAACCATTAGATCCCAAGACTCTAAGGTTTGGGGCATTTCAAGAAAAGTCACTAGAAGTGCAGAATGAACTATTGAAACTGGTCATTGAGAAGAAAGTGACAAAAGAAATAGAACAATTTATGATTCAAAAAGGTTTTACAAAGGAAGAAATTGAAAAAACTAGAGCTAAGCATGTTGCAAAATAAGCTGACACATGGGGTGCTTAGAAGGATGATGATGCTAAAGTATTAGGTGCAACTGGTAGTTCCCCAACCGACAGGAAAATAAGAAGTGCTACAGTGAAAAAGGAGAAAGAAGATAAGTCAATAGGTCTGATGAAAACTCATACAAAGAAATCAGCCAAGCCTAATACACCAATGAAAGAAGTGGCTAAATCTTGTGTGTTTTTTAGGAAAAAGAAAGAAGGAGAAATAAAAGAGAGACAAAGATACCACTAATGATGGAAGCGAAGAAACTAAATTGGAGAAGGAGAAAAAGAGCGAAAATCTAAAGGTAAGAAATATAAGGTGGTATGTTCCCCCACCACTAAGGTAGGTAAGCCTAAGTTATATTTCAAATTGTTTTTTTCTATTGATAAGATTATCAATGAAGTAAGAAATTGGTGTATACTTGTTAGAGTAAAAAAGTATTATGATAAGTTTAGCAAAGAGGATCAAGAATTAATTGAAGGTGTTGTAGTTTACAATATGAACAAATTTAGTTTAACTTTTATGAAGTTACAAGGATAGATACCCTCTTCCTTGTATAACAAACTTGATGCTAGATGGCATGCCACCATTAAACAGGATAAGGAATTAGTCAAGTATATGTTAATGAAATTACAACCGGAGGCGTCTCAAAAAGAAGTGAAAAAGGCACTTGTAGAGACAAGACCATTGTTCAAGACAAAGAAGAGACTCACAAGATTTCTATGCAGTGAATCTCTTCATGTACAAGATGAAACTAAACTTATTCTAATGAAACATTTTGGTATGCTTCAAGATGAAAAGGATGAGTAACATGAAGATAAATTGGTAAAATAACATGAAAATAATCCAGTGGTTACTCAAATAGATGAGGGTTTTACTATTGACAGTGTGAAGGTCATACTTGAGGAACTTAGAGATGAGATGGACATTGCTTATGACATTCCTGCTATGGAAATAAATGATGAGCCAATAGAAACATAGGAGATTATAAATATTCTTGAAGAACATAAAGAAGATGAATAATTACACCTTGTTATCAGTCGATCTGTGATCGATGATGCACAAGAGAATGCTCCTACAGATGATTAACAAGAAGATCAAGAAGAAAAGGAGGATACAGATAATGATGTGCAAATGAAATAAGAGGAAGTAATTATAGAGAAAGAAAAAGAAAATCTAACACCTTCCTCACTTTTAAAAATGAGTGTTGATGAGGATGACTTACCAATTATGGGGAAAGTAGACTTAAGCACAATGAGCCCAAAGGACATGATCAATTTTGTAATGGCGATCAAGTCCAAATCTAAGAAGGAAAAGATGAAGCAAGAGGGGAAAATCATAGTGAAAGACAGAAACATATTTGTTGATCTAGTACCAAACGTGGTGTATGATGATAAGGTTACTCTGATTGAGCAGATAGGATAGTTAATTACTGCAACTGGTGAGGAGATTAAAAATATGGAAGATGCTACATTTGAAAGAGTAGAGAAGGTATATGAAAAGAAGAGATTAAAGAAATTTTCAAAGTCCATTCACCAAGATAGGAACACTCTTAAACTGGTTGTGAATTGGATCAAGGAAGCATTGTTTGGAGGTAATACATTGAATATTTTTGTTGATGTCTCTCATTTTATGTAAGATCTTAAGAAGAAAAAGGATGAAGCTCAATAGGAGCTGAATGTTTTGTCACAAAGTTATGATCCCATTCACATGACTACTACATCTTTTAGAGTCGAGGTAGGAAAAATAAATCAGAAGTTAAAGAAATGTAGGGATGAACAGAATAAGAGACTTGAAAATTTGATGGAATTACAAAGCATTTTTATCCCTAAACTAGACATTATACAACAGAGTTTGAAGGAATTTGAGCTAGCCTTAACACCACAGCTATTGAACTCAGTGGAAGTATTAGAGGACTCTACACTTTTACTTCATGGAAAGACACTCATAATGGAGAATCTACACAAGTCACGGATCATTGACTAGAAAGTATTTAAGACTAATTTCCATGATATTTTTAGTAGAATGTAATAGGTTATGCTACTCTTGACCAATTTTTTATTTTTTTTTCATATCTTGTAACACCTTTTTTATTGTTGTCAAAGGTGGAGAATAGTATGCGAGTAGTACTAGGTCAAAAAAATTCTTTGTACTCATATACCATTATAGAGTCAGTAGTATAGGGGGAGTTATGTGTTATGTATAGTTTTATCTTTTTGACACTTAGTCAATTTTTCCCTATGTTTCCATCAATGCTAAAGGGGGATATTGTTGGCATTTTTATGAAGGCAATATGTGTTTTGGTCACATGAGTGTGTTGCAATGTTTTCATTGATGGAAACATGTTCTATTTATGTCAAGAGATCAGATTTAACAATGGTGTTGGAGGATCAAACTGAAGATGCACTAAGTGTTTAGTTAATCGATAAGAAGACAATAAGTAAGACAAAGTCAATCGGATATGAAGCTACAGATTGAGTTATGGTGTTCAATTGTATAGACATGACCTACAGAGGTATATTGAGCTATATCTATTATCACATTAGTTAGTTTGAAGATTTGAGTGAGTTATTAAAGATTGAAGTGGAGCTGGCAAAAAGGATAATGAACTGGTGGATACAATTGGTTAGATCGATTTTGTCATCAAATGTAAGTGGTTGGATGATAAATTTTCATTATTTAATACTTTGAGTTGACATCAAGGATGTTGACTTTTGATTTTGGTGTGCTCACTCATGTGTTTAAGTTGGATTTGAGGGTTGACTTGTGAAACATTTTAGGGTTCTAGCACCAACCTAGAACAAGTATATAAATGGTTATAAAAAATATCTAAGGAAGAAGTTGGATGATGTTATAATGGTATGTGGTGATAGATAGAGATTGTTGAAGACAATATAGAGGTAGTAAAGTTCTCTAAGAAGTGTAGTTGATCTGAAATTCATTGGATCTGTCATGCATTGAGTGCAAATATCAATTCATTCTTCATTTGTTGATTCTAATAGATTAGCAAGCTAAATCCTTTAATAGGGTTACTCCTAATAGGTGATCAGGATCTTTAACATGATCTAAAGTGTACATCCTCTAACAAGGTGAAATCCTAGAATGAGTTTTAAATCCCTTGACAAGGTAGTATTTATTAGGACTATTGTAGTTCTTAACATGACTATTGGTACTCTTAACCGGGTATAACCTCAGAAGGGTTGTTTTAATTTCTTCTAATAGGGAATATTTCAAGGTGCACTAGTAAAATTTGTGGGCATCATTCCCACACATGGTTTTCTCCCTCTAACATGGGTTTCCACAAGAAAAAGTTTGTGTCAAATGTGCTACATGTGTGAATGTTTTACTTGTTATGCTTTATTGTCGTAATATTATTTACATGTTGGTTATTGTGGATGATAATTGTTAAAAGAATCATATTTTTTATTGCATTGATTCACCCCCCTAAGTTCCTTATCATACTAACATTAAAGCCATAGCTAAAATGTATTTTCTAAAACTATAGGGAAAAATTGAATTTTTTTGGTATAAAATATAATAATAATGGATTAAAAAATCAAAGAACATCTAGTCATTAAAAGTACAAAAAAACCTTGGAATTTAAAAGAAATATAAACACTGTCATATTTGCATTGAAGAGAAACAAATTTGATTTTGACTTAGGGACATTGCTTAGTGGATTTTGTTATGGAGATTTAATATAAGACTAACTAGATTTAAGTTTTGACACCATGAGTACATCCAAATTTAGAAATTTAAAAATGATGTCTCCTTTTAAACTGATAAGTACGAGGTATTTTCCATAGAAAGTCAAATTTTGATATTGTTATCAAGATTCAACTATGTATTTTTCAAGTCAAAATTGTTGACTCATGTTTCATGAGTAGTGGTTCACAAGAACCCATCTCATAAGAGAATGAATGGAGCACATAGCACTCATTTCATCTAAGTGATGTTCATAGGGGTGAAGCATTGGGCCTTCTCAGGAGGTCATCCATCCTAGTATAGCTCCAACTTAAGCACACTTTACCGTGGAGTTTCCTAAAACATTAAGACCACTTAGCTTGCTACTCCATTTGTAAAACCTTCAAAAAGTGGTGTTCCTTATGAATAATTCATTATAGAGCCCCTTTAGTTCATCAATTGATAAGTAGGAGGTACTTTTCCTGTTAGCTAGCTCTCAGAATTGCACCCTTTGTGAAAGTTTATAAAATTATGCATCCTGGAGTAACATGGGATCATTTCACAATATGTGGGGTATTGAAAATTAGAAATTAACCTCTAGAGAATGTTGTATTCCTTTTGGATACTTCACCTAAAAAAAACTAAATGGAAAATGGAAAAAAAATTGGCAAGAAAAGGAAAAGAAGAACTTTCTAAAAAAAGAACTTGAAATACTAGAACTTAAAAACAAAACAGGTGATGCACCAAAATTGAAATGAATATATTGTTGATATTTAACACAATGAAGCCCTAGAAAGAAAATTAAACTTACTAGTTAACACAGTATTAATGTCTAAGCATTCCACATATAAATATTTTGTTGGATTATTGAGAGGGGGGGTGAATCAGTAATCAATGATTCTTTAAACCTTGAAAACTTTAACTCTAATTCAACTTGGTAAGATAAATTTCAGTAGTAATTGATAATTAAATTAAATTAAATTTTTCAATCAAAAACTTTAAGTAATTAGAAAATAACATGCACAATAAATATTCAACACATTTGACACCAGTATTTAACGTGGAAACCCAATTTGAGAAAAACCACTGTGGCAATTGTCACCCACCAATAAAAATACTCATCTGAGGTATGTGTGGTTAAGATTCAATCATGTTAAAGATTACAATGCACATTGTTAAATGTGACCCTGTTAAGGGATTTCCTCAGATCTGTTAGGATCTTCACCCTGTTAGGAGTGGTTTGGTTAAATGGCTTTGAACATTCTTCTAGAATTTCACCTCTCTCAATGATTTACAATAAGACTATTATGTCCACTCGATTAAGAGATTTTCCTACTACAAATGTTAATAAGAAACCGTATAAAATTTGATATGTAAATCTACAACTACCTCTTGTTTAGTCAAATCCCTTGTGTGATATTTGTCTTCACTTCATTCCTTCAGTATTCACTTGCCTCAACACTTCATCAATCTCTACTGTAGACTCAGATTTCCACCTTTTTCTTCTTCATTGCATCACTCGACAACACATCAACACTTTAACTAGATAACTTTTTTTTAATTCAATTTCATCCTTTATGTAGATGATATATATTCTCCTAGGTGTGCTTGCACAAATCCCTCTATAGGACTTTACTGTTCTATCTTCTCAAAGATCCCAACTATCTTCTAGGACATTAGTAGTCTTTTATCCTCTATCCTAAGACTATCCCAACTCAACTCTATGATCCAAACCTTTTGTGCTTCACCTTGAAGGATAACTACCACTTAGATTGTTGCAATGTCTCAATCCTCCTTGGATGACTCCAAGTGCTCATTCACCATGAACTTGTCACAAGTACTATAGGGGGTGTATTATCCATTATAACATCCATTTGTATCCCTAATGATCCAATTTGAATAGGTTTCAAAGATATTTCTCATCGGGTTCACTATCTAGCTTGCCCTTGGCTTATTAGGCCTAGTAATTTCTAGTAGCCCTATACATGGTGCTTTTCTCCATTTATTCTAAAAAATTCCAAATGACCTTTAAATCTAACTCCACATTTGGATACCCTTTTTGGGAGACCTTAGAGATTTTGTAGGTTTTAGGGTTCTGGGGCCTCCGTACAGTAGATTCCTAGATTATAGGGCTAATAGAGCTATTTTTAAGCAAGCTACTAATTTCCTCCTAGAAATCTATGTTAGTGGATTGGCCAATGCCTAATATCACTAATAGGTAACAATATGTCTAAGGTCTACATGAAAACATACTTCATTCATGCTTTCATTCTTTCCCCTGCAATTGCACACCAATTCTTCTATGTCATGCACCTAGTCAGGTACACTAGTCTCACCTATGGCGTGACCTTAAAAATGGCCATATGGTTCTTCATGATTCCTCCTTGCATATATAAACTATAAAAAGGCTCCCCTAACATATTTATCCAAACCCTAGTGATTCCCATGGTTGGATTCTATGGGGGATCCATTCTTCCTAAACTTATCCTGTGAATACCAACAACTAGACTACTTACAAAATTATTTAATAGACTAACCTAATGAACTCAAAACCTATATGCTACTAAACATAAAATACTTATAAATTTCTCTAATACACAGAACCAACACTAAATTCCACACTTCAATTCATATATTCACTCTTACACACAAAACCAGTTGACTATCACTGTAAATCTGAACACACTGTCTCTATTCAAACTCAAAAACTTCTCTCTACAAGATGCCTCAGGAAATGCGATCATATCAAAACTAAAATATGCCCTTTCCTATTTTTTAGGCCACCAATAATTCATTACATCTCTTAATTCCAAAGGGAATCAATGTTGTCGATGTTGCATGCAACATTTGCCAAAAATGCAAATGTTGTCATGATAACATTTTGGCAACTTTTCATTATTGCTTCCTAACTACCTTTAATGACTACTAAGCCCTCTTAAATGATGTATGAACATCATTTAAGACTTTTAAGGCATTTCTCTAATCCAAGCTAAGTCTAGAATACTTTTGGACTCTTTTACATCCACTTTCCCATTAAGGCCTAGTTTAACACTATCCACTAGAAATCTTAAACATCTAGGATGGATTGATCCTAGTCTAATCCACCTAGGAACACACTAGAAAGACCTTCTAAGGTTAAAAGAAAACCTACTAACTTGGATAAGGTTAGTACAAGAAAAAATTTTGAACATGCTTAGGAGTGAGGCTAGGTGCTCCTGCACCATCCTCCCCAAATGAAAATATTTCAATGCACCCTTGGATTGAGTAAGTTGGAATCCACTCCCAACTTCTTGAATTATGATTCCTTGACCTAGGTGGCTTCTTCATTACCTTTTCCATGCCATTTCAAAAAATTCTCATAGTATGTTATATGTCTTGTCTTTTTGTAGACCCTGGAATCTAGTATGCACTCTGCCTTCTTGTTTGGTGTAGATGGTAAATTGAGTTCTTCCACCTCCTGTATGACCTCAATTAGACACTAATCTAGATCTAGTATTGGTCCTTTATACAAGATGAAGTCTTCCACATTGAAAATAGGAGATAAACCACTGTCCTCTGGTAATTCCACCTTGTATGCATTGGTGCCATATTTATCTAGAATTGTACACAGACCAATTCTTCTCATCTGAAGCTTATGAGGCACTCCTTTCTACAATCTTTCCTTAGTGAGATGGACCATCACTAGATCCCCAACTTTTAACTGGACATCCCTCTTTCTTTCATCCACCTTGTTCTTAAGATTCTCTGTATTTTCAATTAATGTTTTCTTCACTGTCTCATGGATCTCTTGCATAGTATGTGAAAATTATTTTGCATAGCCACTTCCCTTGGCTCCATCTTCAGATATTTGAGCTCATATATTCCTCTAGGATGAAGGCCATAAACTATCTCAAAAGGACTCTTACCAGTAGTCCTATTCACTATGTCATTATAGGCATATTTTGCATGTCCAATGAGTTGGTCCCAAGATTGACCATACTCCTTAGTTAAACACCTTAAGTGGTTACCAAGACTCCTATTTACTACTTCCATTTGACCATCAGTTTGAGGATGGTATGCAGATCCAAAAGATAAGTTGGTTCCTAGCTTTTTCCATAGAGTCTTCCAAAAATGACTCATGAACTTTGTGTCTTTGTCTGACACTATGCTTAGTGGTAACCCATATATTCTGACTACCTCCTTGAAGAATAGAGAAGCTATTTGTCTTGCATCATGAGTTGTTTTTTAGGGTACAAAGTGTGCCATCTTAATGAATCTATCCACAATAACATAAATGTTATCCATTCCCTATTTGTTCTTGGATAAACCCACCACAAAATCCATGCTTAAACACTCCCATGGTTTGCTAGGAATGGGAAGAGGTTGGTAAAGGCCTACAATGGAAGATGTACCCTTTTCCTTTTGACACACAGCACATCATTCTACATACTTCCTGAAATCTAAATTTATCTTAGGCCAAAAATAGAACCTTTGAACTAGTTCTTGGGTTTTGTTGACACCAAAATGGCCACTAAGTGCACCATTGTGTTTCTCTTGGATTAGATTCTCTCTTATAGACCCTCTAGGGACACATAATGGACCTCCCTTAAGCAATAGACCACTCTGCAAAGTATATTCAGAGAATTGACTATGAAAATAATTTTTATATTATTGGCATACCTTGTAGATTTCTACAAAATCTTCATCTTCTCCATACAAGTCTTTGAAGTTGTCAATACCCAAGCTTTGCAATTGTATCTCTTGAATAGTTAGATTTCTTCTACTTAAGGCATCTACTACCTTATTCTACAATCCCTTTTTGTGTTTGATATTGAAGGTGTAGGCCTACAAATACTCTACCCACTTCATATGCTTATGATTGAGTTTGTCTTGTGAATTCAAGAAACTTAATGCTTGGTTGTCAGAAAAGACCACAAAATCCTTTGGAAGCAAGTAGTGCCTCCATTTCCTCAGTGCTTGGACTAGAGCATACATCTCTAAGTCAAAATAAGATTAATCATTCTTGGCTTCACTTAGTTTCTCAGAATGGAAAGCCACTGGTCTTCCCTCTTGGCTCAAGATAGCACCAATTTCTACATTGCTAGCATCACATTCCACTGTGAATAGCTTTTCAAATCTTGGAAAAATCAAGATTGGTTGAGTAGAAATCTTCTTCTTTAGAAACTCAAACCCATGGTTATCTTGTTCATTCCACACAAATTTAGTTTTCATTCCACCTTTAATAGTGTCTAACATAGGAGCACAAATAGCACTAAATTTATTTATAAACTTCCTATAGTATTGATCTAAACTATGAAAGTTCCTTACCTCTGTTTTTGTCTTGGGAGTTGTCCAATTTAGAATGGCTTCCACTTTTCTATGGTCCATCTTTAGATTACCTTGGGATAATAAAAACCCAAGGTATACTAGCTCCTACCTCATGAACTCACATTTCTCCAAATTTATCATCAATTTATCTTCATGTAGCTTCTTGTAAACAATCTCCAAATTCTTGAGATATTCATCCTTTCTCTTACTATAGATTAGTATATCATCTAGATACACTACCACAAATTTACCAATGTAGTCTTTAAGGACTTCATTCATGAGCCTCATGAATGTGGAGGGGGCATTTCTAGAGAGCCCAAATGGCATGACAAGCCATTCATATAAACCCTCTATAGTTTTGAAGGATATCTTCCACTCATATCCCTCATGGATTCTAATTTGGTGGTAACCACTCTTTAGGTCAATCTTAGTGAAGTATTTAGCTTCTCCTAGGTAGTTCATTAGGTCTTCTATCCTAGGGATAGGGCACCTATACCTAATGGTTATCCTATTTATTTCTCTTGAATCAGTACATAGCCTCCAAGTTCCTCCCTTTTTAGGTGCTAAGATAGTGGGTGTGACACAAGGACTAATACTTTTCCTAATGAGACCTTGGCTTAGGAGTTCTTGGATTTTCTTTGCAATTTCCTCATTTTGTTGAGGGGTCATCTTATAGGCTGCCTTATTAGGAAGGGTAGCTCCAGGCATAAAGTCTATTTTATGACTTACAACTCTCTTAGGGGGTAGGGTTGATGGATGTCCATCACTGAGAATGCCATCATATCTCTGCAACATATCTTGTACCTCCTTTGACAATACTGGCTTCTTGACTGTCTTATTAGTGCTTTCTTCCTTTTTCTTCAACACTAGTGCAAAGCCTACTCGCTATCCTTCCTTTAAGGTGTCTATGAACTCATTTTCACTGACCATTAACACATTTGGGCCTGATGACTTCACTTATCCATCCTCTAGTAGTGACTGAATCTTGAAAGTCACATTGTCCTTCTTGAAATAATAAGAATTCTTTTCTCCATCATGCATGGCATGTCTATCAAATTTCCATGGTCTACCTAGGATTAGATGGCATGCATCCATAGGTAAGATATCACATAGCACTTTGTCCTTATACCTCCCAATTGAAAACTCCACCTAAGCTTTTTCATTGACAAGGACATGATGTGCTTTGTTCAACCAAGTGACTTTGTATGGGTTGCTATGTGGTATCCTCTTCCTTTTTAGTTTGTTGACTGCCTCCTCTGACACTATATTTTCAATAGACCTTGAGTTTATGATGACTCTACAAACTTTTCCCATCATCTTGCACTTCACTCTAAACAGTGACCTCCTCTGACTTGGCTCTTCTTTCACTGGCTCCTTAATCAAAGTTCTCCTCATCATTAGGTTCTCTCCTTCCTTTGACTCTAAGGGTACCTCAAGGTGTTTTCCTCCACCACTAGTTTCTTCTTAAACAAAGTTTACCCTTTTGTCACCTCCTTGAGAAGTAGAACTTTTCTTTGGACACCAACATGCAGGGTGTCCCATTTGATTGCAGTGATAACATTTCATAGTGATAAAGTAAGAGCCTATGCCTTGGCTATTGCTTCTTCCTCTCCAATTTTTGTTGGAGCTTCTTCCTCTACTAGAATTCCCTCTACTTGAACTCCCCTCTTGTTTCTCAGTGAGTTTGGTTTCTCCTTGAGACTTGTTATCTAAATTTCTTCCACCATATCCACCTCTTTGTCCTCTATTGTCTCTTCCTTTGCCTCTACCTCTAGTAGTGCTAGAATCTTGTTTATTTATTAACTTTTCTTCTACCTTCACTTCTATTTGGTGGTATTTATGAATAGTATCAAGGGTTAGTAGACTCATTTCATCTTGTATAGTCCACTTGAGACCATTAAGGTACCTAGCTACCTTCACCTTTTCATCTTCCATAACTCTTGACCTCATGCAAAGCCTTTGGAACTCTTCAGTATAGGAGTTCAAATCTAAGTCTTTTTTTTAATACTTTGTCTTCTCTTATGCAATTGGATTTCATAATCCTCTGGCACATAAGAATCTTTGATTTTAGCTACCATTGCCTTCCATGTAGCAATAGGCTTCTTGAATTATTTCTCTCTCTCATCTTGGATAAATTTCCACCAAGTGAGTGTAGGGCCTCTCAATCTAGCCTTATCTACTTTAACCTTTTGGGCTTTTGTGATACCATCACATTCAAAATGGTTTTCTAGTCCTTCAATCCAATCTAGGACTACCGTTGGTTCCATCTTTCCATTGAAGACTGGAATTCCTTCTAATGCCTTTCCTCTCAAGGCCATCAAGTCCTTCAAAAAGGGTTCTTCAGCTAGGATTGGGTCTGGTTCAAGAACCTCATCCTCCAAAAGTATCTATTTTTTCTTTCCATCTATCTTATCTTTAACTTCTTCGGCCTTCTCATCTACTTCATCCACTTTTTGTTCTAGATGAGTCAGTCTATCTTAGAGTAATCTATTCTCCTTCTCTTTTCCTTCCACTTTCTTTGCCAACTTAGCATTGGTCACTATTGTAAAGTCTCCTACTGACTCCTCTAGTTGGGACATTCACCACAAGACAAATCAAAATGGCTCTAATACTAATCTGATAGATATTCTCCTAGGTGTGCTTGCACAAATCCTTCTATAGGACATTACTATCCTATCCTCTCAAAGATCCCAAATATCTTCTAGGACCTTAGTAGTCTTTTCTCTTCTAGCCTAAGACTATCCCAACTCAACTCTATGAGCCAAACCTTTTATGCTTCATCTTGAAGGATAATTACCACTTAGATTGTTGCAATGTCTCAATCCTCCTTGGATGACTCCAAGTGCTCATTCACCATGAACTTGTCAAAAGTGATGCAAGGGGTGTATTCTCCATTATAACATCCATTTTTATCCCTAATGATCCTATTTTAGTAGGTTTCAAAGATCTTTCTCATTGGGTTCACTATCTAGCTTTCCCTTGGCTTATTAGGCCTAGTAATTTCTAGTAGCCCTAGACAGGGTGCTTTTCTCCATTCATTCTAAAAACTTCCAAATGACCTTTAAATCTAACTCCACATTTGGATACCCTTTTGGGATAGCTTAGATATTTTGTGGGTTTTTAGGGTTCTAGGACCTCCGTACAATAGATTCCTAGATTGTTGGGCTAATAGGGCTAATAGAGCTATTTTTAAGCAAGCTACTGATTTCTTCCTAAAAATCTATGTTAGTGGATTGGCCAATGCCTAATCTCACTAATAGGTAACAATATTTCTAAGGTCTACATGAAACCATACTCCATTCATGCTTCCATTCTCTCCCTTGTAATTGCACATCAATTCTTCTCTGTCATGCACCTAGCCAGGTACACTGGTCTTGCCTAGGGCATGACCTTAAAAATGGCCATCTAGTTCTCCATTCTTCCTCCTTGCATATATACATTGTACAAAGGCTTCCCTAACATATTTATCCAAACCCTAGTGATTCCCATGGTTGGATTCTATGGGGGAGTCATTATTCCTAAACTTACCCCGTGAACACCAGCAACTAGACTACTTACAAAATGATTTAATAGACTAACCTAATGAACTCAAAACCTATATGCTACTGAATAGAAAATACTTAGAAATTTCTCTACTACATAGAACCAATACTAACTTCCACACTTCAATGCATCTATTCACTCTTACACAAAACCAATCGACTGTTACTGAAAATCTGAACACATTGTCTCTCTTCAAACTAAAAAACTTCTCTCTACAAGCTTCCTTTGGAAATGGGATCATATGATAACTAAAATATGCCCTTTCCTAGTTTTTAGGCCACCAAACATTCATTACATCCCTTAGGGCCCATTTGGTGCATGGAATTAGTTTATCCAGAATAAGCCTATTCTAGAATAAGGACCTAGTCTCGGATTAATTAATCCTAAAAATGAAATCTAGAATAATCTATTCTGCATTTGGATCCCATAATGTGGAATTGCAAAAAGGATTATTTTTCATTTTTTTAATTAATTTGAATGATATGTATTTTTAACTTATTAAAAAATTATAATTATAAAAAATAATATTTCCTTACAAATTTTAATTTTTGAACTTATCATTTTTGTTGTTGGTTTTTTAATTAAATTATATATGTATTTTTAACTTATATGTTTTTAAATTAAAATATGTATTATTAACTTTTTAAAAAAATATTATTAAAAAAATTTATAAAACAAATAAGATTATAATTCCTTAACTGTTCACACACAGACCTGACGACTTATACATTTTGTTGTAATTCTAAATCCATGAAAAGCTTATTGTGGAATAAAAAATGAATTATAGGTTTTTTTGGAATTAATTAATCCAAGCATTGGCTCAAAAATGGGGATTAATTTTCTATTTTGGGAATTCAAACAATGGCCACAAACGGTGAATTAATTAATTCTCGCACTAAACAATGACTATTCCAGGTTAATACCAGGAACCAAATGGGCCCTTAACTCTGAAGGGAATCAATTTTGTCGATTGTGCATGCAACATTTGCCAAAAATGCAAATGTTATCACGACAACATTTTAGTAACTTTTCATTATTGCTTCCTAATTGTCTTTAATGACCACTAAGCCCTCTTAAATGATGTAGGAACATCATTTAAGCCTTTTAAGGCATTTTTCTAATCCAAGCTAAGTCTAGAAGACTTTTGGACTCTTTTACATCCATTTTCCCATTAAGGCCTAGTCTAACACTATCCACTAGAAAGCTTAAACATCTAGGATGGATTGATCCTAGTCTAATCCACCTAGGAACACACTAGCAAGACCTTCTAAGGTCGAAAGATAACCTAGTGACTTGGCTAAGGTCAGTACAAGCCAAAATGTTGAAAATGCTTGGGAGTGAGCCTAGGTGCTCTTGCACTAGTAGACTATATTTTTCCTCTTAATATACTTGATTAAGTTTTCCCCTATTTATTCTAAACCATCAAATCATCCTCTTGAACTGATTCAATGAACTTGGCACTCGGTAAAACTTGTTATCATCACCTCAGAACTTGAAATTTTCTTAGAACTTGTACCTTCACTTTTTTCCACTTAAATATTTACCATAGATCAGCACCTTGAATTTTCCCAGATCATAGATCTCTTTAACTAACTCTTCTTCATCCTTGGAATCTTCCAAATCATTGTGGATCTTCATTAAATGTTGTTATGATCCTTGTATTTAATTTATGTTTCATGCTCAGTGCCCTTCCTTTTCCTTCAATTGAATTCTATTTTCTTCACTTGGTAACTAACTCCTTGCACTTAGTGTCTTGGCTTCTATTGTCTTTACCAAAAATTACTTTCCTTTTACTGAATGAATTCTTCCTGCTCAATAACTAAACAATTTTCTTTACCTTTCTCAATTGTCCAATCTCCTTTACCAAATTGATATCATCAAATGTAAAGTAGAAATAAACTAAACCATTATTACCTTATCATTGTCTAATATGTATTAGTTTCCCAATTAAGTTCTTCAAGTTCACTAACGCATTCATAACTTTTTACTTCCTCCTTTTCCTTTACTCACTCAACTTATATCATACTCCTAATGATATGGAAACTCAATATGAACCAGAAATAAATTGTTTGCCATCAATGACAAAATAGAAAATTGATCTAATCCTTCTACAATCTTGTATACGTCTTATCTCGATCTTCATCATCATCGCCATCAGTTGGGGTTAACAATCTTGCTCTTTGGCATTGATGGTAACACTGTTAATAAATGATGGAAATACTTTGATATCTTTGTTATGTTCTTTCTATAGATTTTGTTTATCAGTCTTCTCAATTATTTTGTTATTTCCTTTGCTCCCTCTAAACTTTATCATCTATTCTTGTCTAAAACTTTATCTTCTTAGCATATGTTCTTTAATTTGTATTCTCCCTCTTTGTGTTCATCAAAAATCTTCATTTCTCTATAATCATCAATATCTTATTCTTCCTCTTTGACAAAAATGCCAAAGATACATACTCCTAAAAACTTTGTTCAGGCAGTGGATCATACCTAGCATGTACTAATATCTCATTGCATACATAATCATTTTTCACAACTTCAGGCATCATCTAAAGAGTGAACACTAGCATCAACTCAAAAAATAGATATTCTAATGAATCCTTGAATTGATGCAGCATGCATCTTGCTTTAGTGAATATTGGAGAGGGGAAGGACCCCTAAATTACCTCTAAGATACTGAAAAGAATCCTTTAGTAGTGGCTTGGTGAATATATATGCTATCTACTCCTTTGAATTCACATACTCCCATATCACATGCTTGTCTTGAACTTGTTCTCTCAAGTAATGATACTTGATAAAAAATTTCTTGATCTTGGAATGCATCATCGGTTTCTTTGATATTTTGATAGTACTTGTATTATCATAGTAAATAGTAACTATCTATCGGTAATCTCCTCTTTCATGCCTTCAAGTAGTTTTTTTATCCATACAATGTTTGCACAATTCATATTTGTTGCTACATACTCTGTCGCAGCTGTAGATTGTGATATACAACTTTATTTCTTACTATGTCATGTCACTAATCTTTCTCCTAAAAAGAAATCTCCTCCACTTTTAATTTTCCTATCATCAATGTTTCCAACCCAATCAGCATCAGTGTAAACCTTTATATCAAAATCTCCTCCTTTCTTTTATAGTAGACTGAAGTCTTCAGTACCTTTCAGATATCTAAATATTCTTTTGACTACAAACATGTGTGATTCCTTTGGATTGAAAAAAAATCTTGCAATAATACCTGCTGAATGAGAAATACTAGGTCTTATATGTACAACATACTATCTTACCATTCATTGATTGATAGAGTGTCTCATTCACTTCCTTTCAATCTTCTTCTTTTGACAATTTGCAACTAGTAGCCACCAGTGTTCCAACTAGTCTTGAATCTTCCATACCAAATGTCTTTAGGATCTCCTTGATGTACTTTGACCATGTGATGTAGATCCCATCTTTGACTTTTTGAATTTGTAGTCCAATAAAGAATTTTACTTCTCTTATCATGGACATCTCAAATTCCTTTCTCATCTCCTCAGCAAAAGATCTGCACAATGTGTTATTTCCTCCAAAATTAATGTCATCAACAAATATTTTAGCAATCAAAATCCTATCATTACTATCACATTTCAGATACACATTACTATTGTCAGTTGGTCTTTAAAATCTAATCTTGATTAAATATGAATGTAACCTTTCATACCACACTCAAGGTGCTTGTTTCAACCTATACAGTGTCTTGCACAGTTTACATACTGTGTCCTTGTTAGTATTCTCAACAAATCCTTCAAGTTTTTCAACATAGATTTCTTCTTAAAGAATACCATTAAGAAATGCAAACTTAACATCCATTTAATAAACTTTAAATCCTTTATAAGTTTTATATGATAGTAGAGTTATAACTCCTTCTAATCTAGCAATAGGTGCAAAAGTCTCACCATAATCAATACCTTCTTCTTGTGCATACCCTTTGCAAACCAGTCTAGCTTTGTTTCTGATCACAGCTCCATGTTCATTCATTTTTCTTTTCTAAAAATACACTTAGTACCAACAAAATTCTTATCTTTAGGTCTCGGTATCAAATTCCATGTGTTGTTATTTTCAATTTGATCTATCTCTTCTTTCATAGCTTTAACCCAATCTTCATTTTCCAACGCATCTTTTACTATTCTTGGCTCAAATTAAAAAATTAAACATATATTATCTCTTAACTTACTTCTTGTCATAACTCCAACATTCTTATCTCCAATAATCTTGCTCAGTGAATGGTGTCTTCTCACATACTTGGCTAGGATAGGTTCAGTAGGTTGTGAAAGTTCTTCATTTTCAGCATTCAAAGGTGTCTCTCTCTTTATTCAGCTTCCTCCTTGATTTTTACTATAGGTAAGGTATCAGGAACTTTAGGTTGAACATATATGAATCTTTGATAGTCCTCAGGTTCCCTTTTTTTTTCTTGATCATTTTTCTCTGTAAATTCATCAATCCTTACATTTGCACTTTTTACAATTTTGTTAGTAGACTTTTTTAAGCACTTGTAAGCCTAGCTCTTTGTAGAATATTCCTTCATCACCTTTATGATAAAAATTTCCATCTCTATCATCCTTTAGAATGTAACATCTACTTCCAAATACTTTGAAATAACTTACATCTAGTTTGTGACCATACTATATTTCATATAGAGTCTTGTTTGTACCTTTCTTCAGTTGTACTCGGTTTAGTGTATAAGCTGCAATGTTGACTGCTTCTCTCCAAAATGTTTGAGATACGCCCTTATCAATAATTGATGTCCTTGCACAATCAATAATGGATCTAGTTCTTCTCTCTGATATACCATTTTTTTGTGGTGTCCTCAGTGTAGACATTTGTCTCTTAATTCCATGTTCATTACAGAAAAGTATAAACTCATCAAATGTAAACTCACCTCCTCTATTAGATCTTGAACACTTTAATTTTCTTCCAATCTCCTTTTCAACCCTTGCCTTGTACCACTTAAACATTTGAAAAGCTTCATATTTATCCTTCAAAAACATAATAGACATCATTCTTGAATAATCATCAACAAATAAAATGAAATATATATATCACCATAATAATGTTTTGTTCACATAGGTCCACAAAGGTCAGTGTGCACTAACTCCAAAACTCCTTGTGTAGTGTAATATTTTCTTGTAAAACTTGACTTTGTCATCTTACCAACTTGACATCCTTTGCACATGATATTTTCAGGTTTGTCTAGTCTTGGTAGACCTCTTACACTATTCTTTTTGCTTACCTTAATTAAGTTATCAAAATTCACATGGCATAATCTCTTATGCCATAACCATACATCCTCAACTTTAGCAAATAAGCAACCCTTTGTAGTACTATCAAGGTAGAATAAGTTGTCTTTTGACTATTCACTAGTGGCAATCAAACCTCCATCTTGATCAAATACTCTTATGTTTTCATTCTAAAATTTCATTCGGTGACCTGTGTTGTTGAGCTATGCCACACTCAATAGATTATACTTTAATCATTCAACCCAATATACATCAGCACATTGTGTATTATCCAGCAAAGTTATATAACCTTTACCTTTCACACAATATGGAGCATAATTACCAAATCTAACATAACCTCCATCATGATCTTCCATAGTAATGATCTTATGTGTGTCACCAATCATATGATGTGAACATCCACTATCTATTATCTATGTATCATTCTTACTAACATGATAAATTAGGGCTTTTTATTCTTCACACCTTTCTTCATCAGAATCATCCTTGATAGAAACATACACAACCTCTTCACCTTCATCATTATCTAAATCATCATCAGTTAGTCCTTCTTCATAAATTTAGCATGATTTCTTACCTTTGTTCTTGAAATCTCGATATCTCCTAAATCTATTTTCTCTTTTTTTATTATCTCAATTGTCTTTCTTCTCATGACTGTTGTTGGCAGGTTATCTAGAAGCAATATGACCAATCTTATTGCAATTGAAATATTTCAAAGGTAATTTACCTCGGTATTTTACTTTTCCTCTCAGTAGTCTCTTAGCTAGTAAAGCTTCAAAATCTTCTTGCTATCTTTCCTCTTAAAACATACTTTTGAGATCACTCTTGCAACTATGAAACCTTTCACTTAACTTTGGTGTCTCCCTCTTATAGGTCTTTGGATCTTTTACTCAAGTATTTTAAACTTATCCCTTTAGAGAACCTTCTCTTTGATACTAGTTGTTGGATTACTAAGAGGGGGGTGAATTAGTAATCATTGATTCTTTAAACCTTAAAAAATTTAACTTTGATTCAACTCGATAAGATAAACTTTAGTAGTAACCGATAACAACAGTAAATTAACTTTTCAAATCAACAACTTTAAGTAATCGACAAATAGCATGCACAATAAACATTCAATACATTTGACACCATTATTTAATGTGGAAACCCAATTTGGGAAAATCCACTATGGGAATTTTCACCCACCAATCAAAATACTCTTCTAAAGTATGCTCGGTTAAGAGTCAATCTTGCTAAAGATTACAATGCGCATTATTAAATGTGACCTTGTCAGGGGATTTACCTCAAGTCTATTAGGATCTTCACCCTATTAGGAGGGCCTAGTTAAAGGGCTTGAAACATTCTTCTATAATGTCACCTCTCTCAAGGAGTTACAATAAGATTGTTATGTCCACTCGGTTAAGAAATTTTTCTGCTACAAATGTTTTAATAAGAAATATTATAAAATTTGATCTATAAATATGCAACTACCTCTTGCTTAGTCAGATCCCTTGTCCCTTATTTGTCTTCACTTCATTCCTTCACTATTCACTGGCCTCAACACTTCATCAATCTCTTCTATAGACTCGGATTTCCACCTTTTTCTTCTTCACTACATCACTCGACAACACATCAACACTTCAACTAACTGGCTTGTTTTTTATTCAATTTATTTCTTTATATAGACTATTTTTTTGCCTCTTAATCTATTTGATTAGGTTTTCTCTATTTATTCTAAACCTTCATATCATCATCTTGAATTGATTCAATGAACTTGGAACTCAATAAAACTTGTTATCATCACCTCGAAACTTGAACTTTTCTTGGAACTTGTACCTTCACTTTTTTCCACTTAAATCTTTACCACAGATCATCACCTTGAATTTTCTTGATCGTAGATCTCTTTAACTAACTCTTCTTCATCCTTGGAATCTTCCAAATCACTATGTCTCTTCATTAAATGTTGTTCTAATCCTTGTATTTAATTTATGTTATGTGCTCGGTGCCCTTCCTTTTCCTTCAACCAAAATTTTATTTACTTCACTTGGTAACTAACTCCTTGCACTCGATATCTTGGCTTCCTTTCTCTTTATCAAAAATTACTTTCCTTTTACCGAATGACTTATTCCTGCTCGATAACTAAATTGTTTTATTTTCCATGTCAACTTTCTAACCTTTCTCACTTGTCTAATCTCCTTTACCAACTTGATGTCATCAAATGTAAAGTAAAAAACAACTAAACTATTATTACCTTATCATTTTCTGATCTGTATTAGCTGCCCAATTAAGTTCTTCAACTTTACTAACTCCTTCACAAATTTTTACTTCCTCTTTTTCCTTAACTCTCTCAACTTATACCGTACTCCTAATGATATGAAAACTCAATATGAACCAGAAATCAATTTCTTGAAATCAATGACAAAATAACAACTAATCTAATCCTTCTACAATCTTGTATACCTATGATCTTGGTCTTCATCATCATCACCATTAGTTGGTGTTAACATATTTCACAGAAAGGAGATGATTTCATAATACAAGTTAAAATAAACATGATTCTTCACATTTAACAATATTAAGTAAACTATGATCTCATAGCCTATAACCTATATGAACTGAGAAATTATTCACTTACATATGCCAAACCAAGACATAAACTTAAAGGATTCAATAATAAATCACAATAAGAGAATATCAAAAGTAGTGCATGTATACAACAAAGAAAACTCAAAATAGGTCTCCAAAATTTGTATTCTTTATTCAAGCTTCAAATATGTCTCTACAAATACACTCATGAAATGAGCTACAAACATTATCTGAAAATTGCTAAGAGGAAAAAAGAAAATCACCCAATAGTAGCTATTGCATAAAGTGAAACTCCCTCAAAAAATGAGTGTGAAACTCATTAAGTACAAAAAATATCAACCACCAAGGTTCGGATTTGGGAAAGTAGGCTCCAAAAGAGGACTCAAACCCCTTAAAATGATGCTACTAAGTTGTAAAAAGTCTATCGAACCCACAAGAAACATAACACATTACCAAAAATACCCTCCAAATTCTCAAATAGCCCATTAATGTCCTCCAATCTTCAAGAAAAAGTCCACAAATGACCCCCTCCTAAATCTACTCCATCACTCCTAGATTCCTTCTTAATGTCTACAAGCTCCTTTATCCCTCCTCAAGACTTAGTAAAAGACACATGTAAA